>JACCPG010000376.1:0-51796 GCA_016069955.1 Drepana arcuata
TAAGTGCCTCTCCATTACTGAAGGTTGGCTGTCAGCTCTGAAAATCTCTGTTTGTCCTTCGCGAGGCGAAACTGCTCAGCAGCATTGCTGATGCCGGTCCACTCGCGAATATTGCGCAGCCACGACTTTCATCTTCGGCCCACTGATCTTCTCCCAGCCACTTTGCCCATCATTATAAATACATACTAGTATACTCCTATAACGAATGTATATAATAAAGATGGAGTGGTTGTCGAGGATACGTAAGAGGATAATTGTAACAAATTGTGTTAATGATTTGTTTTGATATTGAGTTCACTTGATATCAGATCATAGCTTGATACGAACTTAAGTTGCCTATCATTATCTATTGTATCATCCATAAAAAGAGCCGTGGTGGCCGAGTGGTTCGAGTAGCTGCCTGCAACACAATGGTCACTAGGTCGAATCCCGACGGTACCAATGACTTGTTCCGAATTTAAGTACAGTGATTAGTCAAACCACGAGCTTTACTGTGAGTGAAAACAAATATATCTCTGACGGAAAGTGGGTGTGTGCGTACTACCTATACAGCTCTGCCTACCTCTTCGGGTGCCCTTGTGGGAAGGCGTGAGGATGAAAAGAGATAAATTTCATATAAAAACCATTAACGTCAGCCAGCCATAAACAAAATCGCTGTAAAAGGTGTGCGCCATGTAAACATGACTACAACAGAATTTAATCAGCGGACGGAAGAGATGAACAATAGCTGAACTCAGCTAAAAACTCGCGTTAGATATTGCTTTGAGTTGTTAATTTTAGAACAGCAGTTGTTTATAGATTGTGGCGGTATCGCGGTAAGGCAAGTAAACATATTAAACATCCAAGATTAAGGTACCATAAACTCATATTTTTCACAAAAATATCCTGCTCAGCAGAATCGAAACTGCGACCTCAAGCTTCGCAAGCAAAAGTCTAATTACTGAACCATCTAATTTAGCTTAACTGGTTAGCATCGTTGGCAGGTGTAATGTCATATGGAATTGATCCGCCAACAAAATGTAGGAGCTTAAAGCAAGAAGTCTCAAGTAGAATGACACGAGCTCTCCCCTTACCCCGTTAGGGACTCGGCGTGATAATATTTATGTCGGTACATTAAATTTAATCTTAGTATAAAGTCATATAAACCGCTAATTACTACACATTAAGGACCGCTTATAAGAAAGCTTAGCGGGTATCATCTGGATCATATATGAATATTTAATAATATAACAATGTTAAGTTAACACAGCAGTACGCCAGCAATTAAAAACACTCAAGTAAGCCGTGAGAACGCTGCTCTGAACAGCCTTAAAAAAATAATCAGGAACATTGAAAGCAAGATTTCTTTGGAAGCCGCTCCCGGATAACGCTATCTAAGCATAAAAGATTTTTGAGCGTGGGAGTGACGGCTCCCTGAGATAATAAGCCGGAGGACTTAATTAAACTTGTCTACGGAACATTTTTGTTTGGAATTTTTACACATGTCCAGAGGCGAAGCGATTACGTAGAGCGCAGTCGGTGCTGATGCTTGCTGCTACACATCTTATAAACATTTGTATAGCGAGTGGCCCCAGGCAGAGGTGTGTTTACACCCACCATAATAATACTTCCACTAATTACCATAATACTACTTCGCTGGAAATAGAACAGAATATAGCTTGAAACAATGATTTTGCAATATAACTATCAGTGCAGTGATTTATCACACCGCGAGCTTTATAATTGTGAAAGGTTGTCCTTCACGTGAAGAAATCTGCATTCGTTTAGTAAGAAATTGTATATATCTTTACGCTTTCCCTCAAGGGTCCTCGTAGGGGTAGGCGGAGGTGTAAGGTTAAAACTTATAGGTGTGTAAAGGCGAGCATGAGACACGGCGACGGACTCGTCTCATTTTGCCATAAGGTTCCTTTCCTTTACACATATGTATGAGCGTATTTGGCCACTTCGGTAAGATTTTATGTAATTTAATAAATGAACAAACGTCATAGAGTAATATTTCTCGTCATGTAAACTTTCCATCCCCACGGACATTGGCTCTAAATACCCTGAAAGGGAAAAGGACTTGTTATCCTTTGGGGACACCAGTCAAATATACGTGAGGAAACTTCAATAATTGTGACAAGTTTCTCCTTCTGTACTTCGGTATTTGTGACGAGAAAATGATGGAGTCTGTGGGTGAATAGATAACGAATAATATAAGAGCCTTTAGGTCCAGTCTAGATGATCCCTATATATCTTAAGGTCTCACTACCCATAGGATCTAGAACAATGATATGCTGCACAAGATCTCATTATAATTATTATTTATACCACTAACGATCCTCCCTATGGAATGCGGTTTCCACCACCTAAACACTTACAAGACCAAGGATATAGCTCGCACGCTACCGACCCTGCAGGAATATTGACACTTGGATGTACCAAACTCCCAATTTTCACTCATGATATATTAATAAACTTGACTGATACTATCAGTCGCCGTTTCTCAAAACGACGTCTTTGAATTTCTTCGTAAACGTATGCAGGTTTTCTTTAGATATCCTATCAACCGTAAAGCTCGTATTGTCATAAATCACTACGCTTACTCGTAAGTTTAGCAACATTAATTTGTACAGCCGGAATGTGTACAGCCGGAATGTGAACATCTTATCATCATTAAGCGTTACAACAATAAAGAAACGCAATAAAATTGCTAAACGTCGAACATTTGAGCCGCACTCTTTCAGTTTTGTGCAAAAGTAGCAAAAGTCGTAAAAAACAAGCGGCAAAGCATCTGGTAGATAAAAGTAACAAACGATTATGACGTAACTGGTGGGGCGAGCACGGAATGTGCTGGATTAACATGAAACAACACCTCTTCCGTAACACCTGCAGTTAAGGTACCTGTACACTGGCCAGACACGCCACTGTCACAAACACTACGCGAGCATACCCTCTATAATATCTACTTACATATTCGCACATTGCATGAACTGGTTCAGCCTGAATATAATAGTAATCGTATCAATTATACTTGTACGTTGTAACATTTTACATACGTTTAAATTTATTTGAAGTTCCATTTTAACACACGAAGTGACGCCATACATTTGATTTTTATCTACATATATAACTAAACATATCATTGTTTAGTTATAACACAGGCTTTGGGTCTATGTCAATTTATGTGGAATTGTCCGAGGGAACTTTTTATTATTATTTCTAAGCTAATGTTATAAAAAGGAAAGATTTCAATATCCAATGCTCGTTTGTTTTCAAATGTATAATGCGATTGCAGATTCAACCCAATTGGTGCAGTAATCTATCAAACATAAACTTAACAATATAATGATTCATGAAGACAACACTACTCTCATAAAGAAAATACATAGATGAAGTCGTGCGGGGAAGCTCTCGTGTTCACATATGTGTATTATACCTCTACCTACAAAGGCTTAGAATACTATTTTATATTATTAAAGTTGTAGTTGATTTTGAATTCTATAAAATCGATAAATGGAAATTTGTTCCGACGTTGTAAGAAAAGTTTTAGTTAATCCATTACATTTGATAAGTTTGGGAGAGCAAGCCTGAGACATGCATGTACATCTGAGTGTACAAGTCCCTTTATGCCCTAACAGAAAACTTCCATCTGCCAGTTTTATGTTTATTGTTTTAAATTTTGTCCGTTACAATCCGACGTGAAATCTTTTCTGAACTTATTTCAATCAAATACAAATAATTTATTTGAAAAGTTTGTTTTATGTGTTATTTGTTTAAGAACATTCACGAGCCGTTTTATTTTAGGCCTCAAATATAAATGAGGAGAACTTTAGTAAAACTGTTTAGTAAAAATATTAGGTAAACGTGAGTAACGGCGATGGACTCGCCATCTGTCACGTTGGCACCTAATATACGTCTGGCGGAAAGTGGGTGTGTGGGTGTATTACCTATACACCTCTGCCTACCCCTTCGGGGACCCTTGAGGGAAGGCGTGAGGATATATTAGGTAAACTCAGAAACAGTATTAAAAGAAAATATAGAGTCATTGTAAAAAATTAAAAAAAACGGTGTGTTAGCCGAATTCTTCGAGTACTTACTTGCCTGCAACACAATGCCGACTACATCAGTGTTTTTCTGAACTTAAGTACAGTCACACCACGGTGAAGGAAACCATCGAAAAGAAACCTGTACACGTTTGAGAAGAAATTCAAAGGGGTATGTATAGTTGTGCTTGAGTAAAGGCGATGGACGCATCATCTGTCACGTTGGCACCTAAAATATGTCTCCGATAGAAAGTGGACGTATGGGTACTACCTCCACACCTCTGCCCACCCCTTCGGGGACCTTGAGGAAAGTCATGAACTTAAAAAAATATTCTACATTTGACATTATTACGCCTACCAATATATTAGAACTTATTAGCCAGTGAACTACATTTAAATTTTGTTGTAAGTTTGTCGAAGTGAGACCATATTTCTTCCGCACATAAAAGTGGAGTTTAAAGAGCATTTAAAATAGAACAGAGTGGTGGTTGTAACTCGTGCACTCGACTTCAGTGAGTGACTCGTAATGAATGACTAATTACGGAGTCGACTCATTAACACGGATTTCTCAACCCCTTCGTACAACCCTGCCAAATTAGAAAGTTCACTGAACCTAATGAGAAGTTACGCAAACGATGCCGTTCAAACGCACTCGCCTATTATGACGAACGTATGAGGATTTGGAATTTGTATTCAAAACGAGTAATTAGGAAGTAATTAAAGGAGTTTCATTATGATTTACGATATTTATCTAAAGACGCGAAGGGATTATAAACTCTTTGTCTCGAGCAGTTAAATTCATAATCGATATTGTGCCAATTAGAGAGCTGTAATCGCATTAAAAGCTTATGATATAAGGATAATTACTTTGGCTTATTTTGTACGTGAACTCTCGACATCACTTCGCAAAATGTCGATTATGTAACGAGGGTCCTGATAATAAGTCATTATATGATTGAACCGTGGCTGAGTGCTAAATTGTTCATCTGTAAAGTTAATATTTATTTCGATGAGCATGTACATAGATTCCTTCCTGAGAGACTGCGTCAAAGTCAAAATGACATGTTGGTCTGTCACTAACACCTGTAAATGTGAAAGTTTGTAAGTTTGAATGTTTGCGGTTCCATCACGGCAAAACGGCTGAACCGATTTGGCTGAAAGTTGAAATCGTGATGGCTTATACCTGAGTATAATATATACTAGGAAATAGGACATCTTTTTTTTAATCGAAAATTCAAAGTTCTAATATTATAAGTATGATGCTCTTTCACGCCATAGCGGCTGAAACGATTCTAGCAGGAAAATACACAAGCTACTTTTTCGAACTCCACGCGGGCGAAGCCGCGGGCATAAGCTAGTAGGTATATATTAGGTGAAAAAGGGGGCATTTTTACTTTAATAATTAAAAAAAAGACATCCAACACTGTTTGGTAAAATGTTTTTTGATCGAGACGACAATTCATAGATATTCATAGATTTCCAATTCATAAATAACAATTTAATATATGGAATATAGCAACTTCCATTTAAGTCTGAATATTATCGTCTACTATAAGCGTTAAGCCTGAAAATCGAGGAAAAATATCAGTCAGAGATAAAGTTTAGTTCGCCTACCTAACAGTAGCTGCAAACGCCTCACGAAACGAACGTTCCGCTCATCATTATTTCAATTCCCATTTTATTCCAAAGCGGCCAAGTTCGGGAATAAAAAGCGGCTCCACAAAGAGCAGCGTGTCCCGCGGGATGATCGTTCTATCCCAACTTTTTGCCCGTACCTTCCACAATCAATATTATCTCTAGCCCTCGGAGATCACCGTGTTGAATTACACTTCATGGAACATCTTTTTGTATGTTACCAATGCACACGCCTCTCCATGTATTATCACTTAAAGCTTCTTACAGAAGAAGACACGGAATGGTGTATGCCAGTCCAAGTTTACAAGCTTAATCGACATCACTTAATCAATTTCTTTAACCAAATATCACGTTTACGGCTTGATTCTTGCAGACTATAAATTGAGGGAAATCGCTTCTTATAACAATTTTGCAGCACACCATATATAATGTCTGTACTACCAGATGCAAGACTCGTTCGAGCTTCACGCTGCCAGTACAGCTACTCCTCCCAACACAAGGTCGCTAATGACAAAGTATTCCCTTTTGCTTAGCAAATAACTAGTATACAATATAGAACAGACACTACTACCAACTAGATGCCACGCAAGGAGCTTTTTTTTAAAAGTCTTTTGTAACTTTGAGACCTCAGTCGCATAGTTTTAATTTTAATGGAAGCTATGCACGCCTCCTTGTTAAATGTTGTCACCCCAAGTATGCATAATTATCCAGTATTGACGGATTAGTTGTCTTGAAAAGATTTACCACAGCATTCATACCCAGAGTGAAAACTTTCATAGAACAATTCTCCACTCCGCATAAAGCAATATAAATGGACAAAATATTTACAATATAAATGCGCTTCCCGTCTGCATTAACTGCACACAACTAAAGTTGCCAGTGTTGAATAGTTGGAACAATTTATTAAGTTGCTCGTTCAGTTGTTGGGTCTGCGGTCGGAATTTTTATTTGAGCGCTCATTATTGAGTTGCTTACCTTAGTTCGCTACTTCGCTGGATTGCGCTCGTTCATTATAGCTGGATGTAGTTTGCGCTCAAATTAACTCGTTCTATCTGTAAATATGCTTATAATATTATGTATAATGTGAGCTAATATATATGTAACTCATAAAGGCTGCAAAGGAATAGAGAGTTACACCTCTATCCTTGTCCTGCCTATATTTTGAGATCTCGGTACGTTTTGTGTTTCTATGGTGGCGTTCCTAGGAAGTTCCTTGAGGCTCCTCCAGCTGTTGTTTGCTTGTTGGTCTCGCGCAAGCGTAAATGTATATCTTGTACCCCTATGTACTCTTATTTCTTTTCTTATTGTATCTTCAAGAAAACAATTAGATTACGATCTATAGATGCGTCTAATCTCGTTGCGCGTCAGCTGGTCTTAGGCGACTTCGCATCAGCCTTGACAGTAATGTCAAAATAAATTTAAAAAAAAAATTTCTTTGTAATGTGACTACTGAGTTACATAGATAACTATCTATGGACACTTAAAGACGCAAGCCTTAATGGTCTAGGATTATTTAAAAGTCACCAGGTGCATGATACCAACATAATCTTCTTTGTTAACAAAATTCAAACAAAATTATTCCGGTATACTTCGACAGCAGTATTTCCTCTCCGTCTAATATTTCTTACTCGCAAGTAACATTTCAGCGTCTTCCCAAACTTGCGAAATATTCGTCTGAATTCACAAGTTCGTAAATATTTATAACCTCAACTTGTTCAGTACTTATCTGGCTTCTTATTCAACTTTGACCAGCCTTTTTGTACTTTATTGAACTTCAACAATAATTAAAATTTCAATCTTTATGGCTGACTTATTCGTCCACATTCATTAGTCCCTTCATACATGGTTGCCGGTTTTGAGTACTCTTGACATTCACTTAAGTTAGCGCCGATACGCTCAGCGACTATACATAGTCGCCATGCGTATGGGCGCTTGCAATAACAGAGATATCACTCTCACTCGAGAAGCTCTGTTAGCGGTATAAAATGCGAACAGTTCATCTATTGCCTAGCACAACCAATCTCTATGACATTGTGATAGAGATACTGCCCCAGTCCGAAAGCTACAATTTTGAACAAAAGATCTGTTCTGATCTGTACCTAACATTTATAAAGAAAAATCAAAGTCATAGTTTGATTTTGAGATTGTAAGTTCAAATCCCGTCTGTGATTCCAGAGTCCCAATGAGTTTTTCTGAACGGTGAAGGAAAACATCGATAGGACACTCGCATACGTTTGAGAAGAAATTCAAAGGAGTATGTTCGTAACGCCATCTTTCACGTTAGCACCTTAAATATAGGTACTACCTTTACACCTCTATTTACCCCTTCGGGGAACCTTGCGTGAAGGCGTGCGGATATAATATTTAAATAAGTAATAAAACTGCGCGATTAGCATGGCGTTTACAAACACTATATGAATAATAAATCAAATAACCTCACAGAACCGCTTATGTTGATTAATGATAACACTATATTAATAAATTATTTTCAGTTCGTTTGTGCGTCAAGACTGGGGTAGGAACTAATGTATTTGAAATCCATTAAACTGAGCACGTTCAATCGAGATTCAACACTGGCGTGCCATCTATAGGGTTCGTATTGCTCTGCGATTTATCAGGTGGTTAAGTATGCGGGGTTTAAGGAAGACAATTTAAACTAATACCAGGTATTATGTGTAGATTTATTGTTCGTCTGCGCCACTTTAGGAGACATCTCCCTGCACTTGCATCCGGGCCTCTCGGTTTGTGACTGGCGGGATTTTAATGGCATTGTATTCTGTATGCAAATTTGTATCTTAATTCGTGATTAGTTGCTTAGGGTCAATTTACAAAATTATTTGTGTTATCAGTTATGATAGCAGTTTTGGTAACTATGAATATGAAGACTACTCGAAACCGACGAGCATATATGAAGAGACTGATGAATGTGGACGAAGCGAAAGAGGTATGTAAGTCTAGAGAGAACTGGCGCTCTATACTCTCTGCCTAACCAGTTAGGGACTCGGCGTGATGATATGTATGTATGTATGTATGTATGAATATGAACCCTTAAGCCCAACTGCAGCTTAAAGTGCATACTCCATGGACTCGTAGAAATTCATAGCTAACTAGTCAGTGTTACCCCATGCATAAATAAAATTAGAAAAATAAATAATAAATAAATAAAATAATAATGTCTTATACGTTTGATAAAGTCGTGGTCGCAGAGTAGTTTGAGTAGTTGCCTACAGCACGATTGTAAATTCGAATCCCGACTGTACCAATGAGTTTTTCTGATCTTGAGTACAGTGAGTCACACCACGAGCATTACGGTGAAGGAAAGCATCGGGAGGAAATCTGCATATGTTTGAGAAGTAATATAACGACGTATACATGGACTCGCCATCTGTCACGTTGGCATCTAAAAAATATTTTTATCAGTCTTTGAAAATGTTAAAATTACCTCTAGCAACATTATTACCTTTTCGTCCTATATTTCACGCCTTCCTGGATCACATAAGATCGGCAAAGTGTAGTTATTGTCGATCCATGGGAGATATAATTAGGTACCAATATGACCGTTGGCGAATCTGTTACCATATCCTAAACGTCACTGTACAATTTCTATTTTCTCCTTTATTTCTTCGCAAGTATCCTTTCGATGCTTTCCTTCAAAATGTAGCTGAGTGTCAAAAGAGGGTATTACAAAAACAAAGAGCGTTACTCCCAACACACAGGGTGGTTAAAAGTGATTGGTGGAGTACAATGGGAGCCGTATCTCGCGGTGGCGCAGGTAGCCTAGATTAAACCCAGGTACCGCTCTAAGATTAAACATGAGCCAGGCTGCTTTTGCACCGGACGATATTCAACCAAAAAATAGTAACAAGTTTGGCATTAAATAATATCTTAGCACTTTTCTGCCATTGTAATAGATTTACCAGACTCGTTCAAGGCTACATGATCCCCGACTAACGATATTTTTCATAGCAAAGCGATATTATACAATACCAATGATGAACAAACAGGTTCTAATTAATTATACTAACTTAACTCTCCCAACTAATATCATAGGCGTATGTATTGTAGTGCTTGAGTAACGGCGACGGACTTGCCATCTGTCACATTATCATCTAAAATATATCTCTGGCGGGTGTGTGGGTACTACCTATACACATCTGCCTACCCCTTCGGGGGCCCCTGTGAGAAGGCGTAGGGATATATTATTATTCATTTAATACTCCCCTATAATTGACGATTATCCAATCAAATCTAAACCACGGTTTATTAATTAAATGAGGAATTAAAATTAAACTGATCCATCACAGGACCAAGTCAGTGACCTTAACAACAAGAACAGAATTAGCCCTCTTACTATAGAACTATGTACATGCCGTTGTAAATGCGGCCCGCCTTAAGCCCTGGTCTCCCGTACACGGGCCGGCCATTCCTCCGCGTCACTCTAGATTTAATCAAAGCACTCCAGTGGCCAGCCTCATTGTTTAATGACCTCTCCAGTCCAACCGGCCGTCACGACTACTCGAGATATTCTCAAAGTATCATTTCATAATTTCTCGTCGGGTACATTTACCTGTGCAAATGAATTTTAATAGAAAAATGCCTTTACGTCATATCACGTTTATATACGTCTATCTACTTTTATATATATTAAATGTCTGGCTGTTTGGCAATGGCGTTACTACTAAACTAGATCATTCACTCCACCATTTATTATACCCAAATAATATTGAACTACGGTGCCTCCCGGTGACTACCACTTTTTTGTACCACGAACGTGGCAAACAAGCATGCTGTCTACCTGATGGCAAGCGACCACAGCCCCCTACGAACGCTTGCAACACCAGGAGTATCGTTCGCTCGCTGCCGACCCTGCAGGAATATTTTCACACCCTTCTTGAAGAACTCCATGCCAGGGAGACCTTACTTCTGTTATGTTTAGTCGTCGTGCACATACGTTTTAGAGATTATCTGGAACAAACAGACCGACAAAATTAGACCGACGGACAAACATTAAAAAAAATATTTCGGTATAGGTATGTACATCCACACGCGTTAAGTGAAAAGCGGTTATTTTTTTATTACAAACACATCCCAATTTTATTTATTAGTATTAGTATTTGGATATAAAACTGACCTCAAATATAAAACTGACAGTTTAGTTAGTAGTTGTGGTTACCTGTAATGGGGTGGACACGTATGTATGTTTAACTATGGCATATTCTGTTAATATTATGGTTTTATTACCTGTTGGTGATACAAGTAAATAAATAAATTATCTACCTCACAATACGTTATTCAAAATAGGAGCCATGCTGTCCGAGTGGTTCGGGTAGTCGCCAGCAACACGATAAGATAGCAATTTCGAATCCCGACTGCACCAATGAGGCTCCTGACTGTGAAGCTCGAGCTTCGCGGGTTCAATTCCCGCCGAGGCAGATATTTGTGTGATTAACTCAAGTATTTGTACGTTTGTCTTGGACATAGTATTCTTGGATGTTCTATGCATTTATGTATTAAATCTATATAAGTAGATACGATAGACAATCGTTGTCTAGTCCATAGTACAAGCTTTGCTAAGTTTGGGACTAGATAAATTTGAGTGGAATTGTCCCAAAAGTGTTAATTTATTTGAAAAGGCTAACAAAATCTCATACGTTAGCTGCATACGTGCATGGTATGAGACGATCAGCCCGATGAAAATTGTGATATTGCTTTAGGCATACTGAGTTCAAAAAGATTAAATTTAATGCCATTTAGGCATAAAATTTTATCCTATTGAACGATGTTGCCTTTATTTGCAGATCGGACACTATGATAGAACGATTACCAGATTAAACCAGACATAAGCCCCGAAAAATCACTTTAATGTGTGTTGTATGTCGCCATTCCATATGGTTGCCAACATTTCTTTGGTAACACGGCGGCGAAAAAGTTATTCCAGTGGCATCTGAATCAGCCAAAGAAATAAATACAAGCGACAATTTTAAAGTCAAATAAAGCGTAGTAGGGATTATCGCTTAACTGCTTCGTACGAAACAAACAATACAATTCTTGGCTCTTTTCGCCTCCCAGCCCAATAACTAAACTTCTCACTATCGTCTACACAATCTATCTCTTTCTAACTCGTATGGTGCGAAGGAGACGTGTGCCTGAGAAAGCATTTATCGTCTGGGAAGAAATTAAAGTAGCGCCGAATCGAACGGTTTTATCTACGTGTCGATAGCGGTCACAAATTATGTGCTTCCTTGAGTTAAGCCGCTGTCTACTCGGCGCGACCAAACCTTCTAAACATATATTTAATATCAGTAAACGCTACTCTTTCATTTCCTATATTTTATTAATATAATAATTAATAAAATTATCTGTCTTGTAAGCGAATTTTTTTTTTTTAATTTCTTAAGACTTTATAGACTCTCTAAACCGATATATTCAATAATTTTGCAATTATTATAATATTAATAATATAATAAGGGCCTTCCCACAAGGGTCCCCGAAGGGGTAGGCAGAGGTGTATAAGTAATACCCACACACTCACTTTCCGGCAGAGGTATAAGAGTTGCCAACGTGACAGATGGCGAGTCCATCAGCAATTATTATCCTATCTGAAAATGATCTTGGTAGTACCTAGGTTTACCCCGCGGGGTAACCCAAGCTACCCACTTTTAGTGAGTTGGCAGAGTTGTACTGATAAATTCACTAATAGTAATTGTATAAAAACTTAATTTATTATTTCTGATAAAGAGCAGCGTGGCTTAGCAGCCACTATGAATGTGTATGCTACAGTGGCGACCTGAAGTACTAAGAAATCATTCTAAATTTAAATACAGTGGTATGTCATACCACGACCATGAATACTTCTTACATTTGAGACAAAAATCAAAGACGCATATTGAAAACAGCGGCTGGCAGACAGCGCCAAACATGTCATCTTGTTGGCACCGACAATACAATACCACGATAAGTGCGTTTATATTTTTTTAAAAGATTATGCAATATGAAATTTCATATGTTTGACCAATTAATTATATTTAAAATTAAGCTTCTAAAAATGTTTAAAATCACCAATAGCCAATGTACACCACGTAGTAACGTACAAATCAATTCTTTAAATAGAGCAGAAACGTTTACCCGAAACCGAGCCTTAAGTTAGCCTTTTGGACTCTATTCCCAACGAAAATCCAACCTTATTCGCTGGAAGTTAAAGTAATATTTCTTCATTCCCATCAAGAACACTTAAGGTTTAGTAGAGATAAATGAATTTCTACTCATTGACGATCAATCGAGTCGGTTATCTGTGTTTTGCTTCTTATCTATGAGGGTAACAACGTCTGAGGATTTATGGTGGTGTCGGCAAACTGTACTAGCAGGTCTGCGGGGGGCTTATATTTTGCCAGCGCGACTATTTGATATGCAATGGGCTTCGATATGGCATGTAAAGATTTTTGCCTTTATGATAATGGTCCCATAACTTAAGAGCATTGCTGTATATGAGCGAGCCCTATATGTTTGTGTAGAGAGTTCAAACAAACATGCGGTCCGCCTGTTGGTAAGCAGCAACGCCAGAGGTAATACTCCCGCACTGCCAACCCTAAGGAACGATACCTCCGTTGACTTCTCAAATGAACATGCGCTTTCAGTGGTCACGTGCAAAGTTACGGTAGCAATTTCAAACTTAGTTGTGCAAACACTAATGCGTTTTCAGAACTTAAGTATGGTTATTTGTTGAATAGAAGGTGTTATTTGAGCAAGTGCAAGTTAAATAATTATAATCATATATGGGAGTAGGAGCTTTACGGTGAAAAAACTGTGAGATATTTTTTTTATATCTGAGAAGGAATTCATAGACGTATGTGAATAAGTATTTGAGAGACGGGAAGGGAAAGATACACCATCGGTCTCGTTAGAATCGAATCTCCGGCGAAACAATCCATTTCATTTTTGCCTACCCGATTATGGCTCCTATTGAAATATGTACATATTCTATACACGAGTATCTCAGGTATTATCAATTCGATATTCATTTGTTTTGGCATTACACCACCGTTTGGCTTAAACATTAGCCGTTTATGGAGACACTATATTATTTAAGAGAGGTAGGGCATAACGGGTTTCTCATTCGAATTTGGAGCTGCCCGACTGGGGCAGGACCTCCACCTTATAGAAGTCCGTAGCCACATAACACAATTTTTTGTGTTGTGTTCCTACGAGGTGAATAAGGTTTCCAGTAATGAGCTCCTTGGGGAGGGGGGAGGATTGTCATATTGAGTTGGCAGCAGAGGATTAGTCTCATTATGCTGCCAACACAGTATAACTCTCCGAACACAGAGTGGCAACGCGCAAGTGATACTTCGGTATTGTAAGCGTAAATAGGCTGCGGTAACTCTTTCCATCGGGTGGGCCGTGTGCTTGTTTGTCACCCTTGTTGTATAAAAAAAACATCATACAAATCAAGGGAGGCAGATAGTCAAATACAACGCAAGTGAAATCACGGAGAAACAACTGTGGATTCCAAGCCAATTGAATCGGCTGGTTGAGTTTATTAGTTCTCATAATGTAAAGATTGTCAGTAATGCCGACCGCTAGGTGCCTTCTGTTGTAATATAACAATTTCCCAATATTTTAATTAAGTCGGCGGTAAATTAATATAGTGCTGTAGAGCTTCACGTTTCGTTCAATTAACAACAAGTATTTAATCTCATTGTCAACTGCCTTGGAATTAATTACCCTGTTCTCTGTCGCGCTGCAAAGATAGTTCAAAAGGGAAGCTGTATTATAGTTTGCGATGAAAGTAAATACCATGATTCAGTTTTTTATATACTGTAGAGAAGTTAATGAAACAATCTTTAGAAATTTTGTTCGGCCATTCGATTAGAAACGCAATTTTTTTACTTCATAACATTAAACTTGATTAATCATGAATGTATAATGAAAATATCGGATTGAATATTATTGAATTAAATTATGAAAAAAACGTAGACCCAATTAGCAGTTTGCAAAGTTATCTGTATTCTTTTAAGGAAGAGGCACATTTGCCTTTGAAATCACATTCGCTTGGTGTAAACTTTGATATCAATCAAATAACTTTCGTTCGTTCGTTAGCGGTCTACGAAGCGTTAGATTTATTCCCGATTGATTTTGTTTTATTGAAAGTTAAGCTTTCGATTACTTTCTGTGATTTAGAAACCTTCAAATTATTACAAGCACTCGTAAAGTTTGAGCTTTGTTGGATGTATTTGACGCTAAAATGTGAATTTACAACAATTAATCATTCATTATAAATAGATCTCGTTAACTTGTTAAGTGTGCATGGCTCAATAGTTTACTGGAAATACTTCCGGTAGAACTCCCCTTCTTCCGCTGAAAGGATTTGTCTCGACTCCCCATTGATCAGTAGCCAGTTTCATATGTTAAGGAAGTGGATATGGCTTGTAAAAAAATATATGATATTATTACGTTGTTCGTCGTGACTAACAAAATATCCTGGAGGAGAGATAAAATATTGTCTTTAAACAATTTCTCACAAAACATTTATTACGCTTGGCGAAATTTTTAAATATAATTTATTTCATTGCTCTAATAAGCTGGCTAACAGGACTGTTTTCCCTCACAATATTTCGATTTTACTGATTGCTTAGAGACCTAACAGTGGCGTTTTTCCTTAAAGTATTCTTGTTTTATTTTATTAAGCCAAAACTGACCTATTTCCTTGTGAGTGAAACTTAAGCAACATTTGCACAGTTTCCGTCGGTTCCATCCATCACTGCGTAATAAAATTACTGCCGAGTGGATGTTAGCAAATTAAATAAATGCTTCGCCAATTGATTGATGGACCTGTAACTTTATGGAAATTCGCTATTGTTTCAAAGCACAGATATTAAAATAGACGTATAGTATAAATAGACGCGCATTAAGCTACACAATAAAATTACGCAAAATTGGAACACGTCGACTTGATTAATAATAAAATATATAATCCCTATACCTTTAAACGAGCAATTCTTGTATATATCTATATATATAATCTGAATCTGGGAAACGGCTACAACGATTTTCATGAAATTTGATAAGGGGGAGATTTCGGGGGCGATAAATCGATCTAGCTAGGTTTCATTAAAAAAAAAGTCGTTTTATCCGTATTTTTAGGCATTGAAAATCTCCAACAATTTCATTAGTATATGAATTTCCCCACTGATAAAGCGTTGCTAAGCAACAAACTTTAAGCCAATGAGTGTTTGGTTGTCATAAGTATGTAATTCGTACGAAAAAATATAAATCTGAAAAATACCGAGCTAAGCTCGGTCATCCAGGTACTATAATTTATTCAGTAACAAAGTTTTACATTAATTTTAACTATTGACCAGAGTGTCCTTTTAAGCATGTAATGCCAGTGTTAGGAGGCCCTGCTCTTCTTAATTACTAGTACATTCGAAGTAGTCACTAAGGTGTTGATATTTGAGATACATATCTGGATTATACTATTTGAGGTTATATAGTTGAGGGCATATTGAGTGTGTGTATATTTGTGTGTGTGAGAGTGTCTATGTGTGTATGTGTGTAATTCGTAGGATATATTTCAGTTAATTACAGAAAATAAATATACCAATGTAATAAAATGTATGCGGGACAATCTCCGGGGCACTGCTAGTAAGTAATATATGTAAATCTTAAATAACAATCGCATAATGACCAACAACAACCATGAGTGCTCCGACAACTCACGATGCTAGACGACCACGTTGGGCGCCAATAAAATGCGTCTTGGAGTAATATCGCCACGTTACATGTACTGGGTGACGAGGGTGTTGCTATATTGGACCCATCGCACGCGTGACCTGAGGGCGCCCGATTATTGCACTACATCTCGCTCATAACACCCTATGGGAAAGCATATTTCAGCCATACTTATTGAGGTTACTGTCATAACAAGTAAAATGCCACAAGTACCTGATGGGCTGTCCGGTCCTCATTTAATTATAAGACATAATATAAATTTACTAAGATACGAAATTAAACAAATCTAAATAAAACACCTGTCTCAACTCATTGTCCCGCGGCAGGATGCCAAGAAAGCTCACCTCCAGCTACAATTCGTGGATAACTAATCACTTTACTTATATCTCCAACTTCTCATTACTTAAGTTTCAAAAAACTCAATAGAACATTTGGGATTCGAACTTGCAATCTTTTTGTTGCAGGCGAACTCGAACCACTCGGCCATCACGGCTTGATAAATACCATGACATTATAAATAAAATTATTTCCAATCATGGCGTAACGGGGGTTACATAATCAGTCCCATGAATGTGTACCGTAGTTTTTATATTTCATGGTTACATTGAAATGAAAAAATATACAATCTCACGCCATGAAATGTCCTCGTCTATAGTACGAACAAAATGTTAAAGATATCGCGCACCCAATGAAGGGTTATCCACTCTCAATTTATGGGCTCCCATTTCATCGGAACATAGGAGATGGGGTTCGACAATTTGTGGCACCCACTGCAAATGTATGGGCGGACCATACCGAATGTAAAAAGGTTATAAAGTTTGGAAATGGCTATGCTCCTTGTATGTGTGGGTTATATTGGTGTCTGGACGGAACATAGTCAGGAGGGTAAATTATCAACCCGCAATACCAGCAAACATGATGAAAACATTGATTGATTTGAAACCCTCTCATAAGGGTAGAACTAATATGTATGTAACTAAAATACTGATATATTGTTTCTTTCCTTACGTATTTGTTTCATAATTATTTTCTTTTCTATATATATATCCTCACACCCTCCCACAAGGGCCCCGAAGGGGTAGGCAGAGGTGTTTAGGTAGTACTCACACACCCACTTTCCCCTCCGCTTTCAGAGATATATTTTAGGAGCCAACGTGAAAGATGGCGAATTCGTCGCCGTTACTGAAGCACGAGTATACCTACATACGCCTTTTGAATTGCTTCTCAGACGTGACAGTGATTAAGTTAGGAAAATATTATTTTCTTTTTATGGTTTCTCCTTCTAATAAGACTGCGATATATTTCGTTCGTTATTTTGATTAAAATTAATTACTATTCAAGTTAAAAAAAATATTGGGCAACTTATTATTACCATTACCAAACATTTTATTAAGCGCTATTTATATATTATTCAAACATCCGACGTGTTCAAATAAACGTTGCATAGAACATTAATTATGTCTCAGAATACAGTACTCAATCTTTTACCAAACTTGTGGACTCCCGAGCAGTTACAACTCAATTTTAACTTGTCGGTACTCCGTCCTAAAGCACACAGCTTAAATGCCGTTTATTTTCCTCTAAAGTCTAAACGGTCTTTAAGGTTGTCAATTAAGGTTCGCTACATTCGGAGCGTTTCAACGCTTTTACATTTACGAGTATGAACAAAGCGATTTTGGAAACTATATATGTTTCGTAAGTACTAACGGCTATTTTCTAAGTCCTCAAGTTATTTTTGGGTGAAAGAGTAGGATTTTAGAGGACCATGCTTGTCACTCACATCCTAGTACGACTGCTATTTCTTTTTAATCGTTATCTCGCTAGTTATATTAATGTATGTATGTGTACATTGTACATCAATGTACATTACATTGATACGACAATGGTACTAAAACCGCACCTATTACGCTACACATTAGTGATTACTTTAAAAAAAATAGATCAAAAATAAATACTAATATATAAACAGAAGAGTTCATTGAACGCACTTATTCCAAACTGCTGGTTCGAATCGGAATTTATTTTATGTATAATAAAAATAACCCATTCATTGAGGAGCTGAAAAGCTGGTGTGACTAATCCCTGTACCTACCTAGTTTCAGAAAAACTCACTCAAAATTCGAACTTGCAATCTTTGTGTTGCAGGCAATTATACGAACCACTCGGGCACCACGGCTCTTATATATCATATGTATAAATATTATACCAAGATACTGGTATATATGTTGGTATAATATCTAGATAGAAAACTCTCGAATTAATAAGTGTGTAGATAATAGTATTTTTTAGTATTTTATTGCGGTAAAAGAAAACATGAAATCTTAATTAGTGGCCAGAGTCTCCTTTTAAGCTAACAATGCCTGTGTTAGGAGGCCCTGCTCTTCACAATAATAGAAAAATATATAGGTAATTGATTTACTGACAAAATAATAAGCAAGATAATCCGAATTTCCAGGCGGCAAAGAAAAGATAAAGAGCTCAGTATAAACGACTTATTTTAATGTAATAATATATTCTAAGCCTCCACAGCCATCACGATTGCGAAGCCTTAAGCCCTGCACAAGCTTTTAACTGATTGAGAACGCTTGCGACGGCTTCGAACCCAATACCACACGAAACGTTCCACACATATGTATGTATGTTTGTTTGTATGGGAGGCGGTGTTCTTTGAGTCAGTATTTAAGCTGACAGCGGTTTCTACAAAGCTTGCCACTGGGAAACATATGTGATTCAGTTTCATCTCTATATACAACTTTGTAAGGAATTAGTTTCGGTAGTTCTTAATTTCGATCAATGCAATTGTTCATTGCAAATTTAGTCCAAGTTGTACACCCATACCAAACATTATTGATGATGTCAAATCTTTCCCAAATAGTTGAATTGTTACAGTATTTCAAGTTACCTTAACGTATAGCCTGAGTATTTTAAAATATGTTAGGCATATGTGTTTATAATCACTGCTTTAGGAATCATCAAAAACACGGAGAGCTGTCAAGATAGTAATTAGGAACAAGTATTTATGTGATGATACAATTATTTAACATCGTTTTTACATAATCGGACGATAATAGCAACACTGAACGCCACTTACAGTCCCTTTGATCGCCGCTCGTTGGAGCGATCCGGTCTTTGTTTCTTTCCACTCACTTGCAGCAAATGAACGAACCTTCCCATTCATCGGCTGATCGACAACTCTTTTGTCGCTTCAGATGGAACCCGACTATTGGAAATATCATTTTTACATTCCATCTAAAATGCGCATAACTAAGGTTTGAAAGCATCCAAGAAAAAGAATGAATTGAACATAGGATTATAAAGACAGGCATGCATTTTATATTTTTTTACTGATTCCTTTGCAATCTATGAACTTTTACAGTTAACAGAATTAACTTAGCTGTATTAGGAACTCCAGAAGACTACTAGATATTATCTCGTTGAGAGTACACAACCTTTGGCACACAATACCATATTTCTCTCGTATGTATCTGTCCAAAGAAATTGTAACGACTTGCTTAACATAATATCAGTTCCCGGCTATCCCAAATAATTTGATCGGGAAGGTAAAAAAGTCAATTTTCTAAATTACAGTCTTAATTAAATTAAAACACAATCTACAAAATAAATAGCATTTGTTTATACATCGTCAATTCTTATTTTTATGAACCAATTGGGCAATATTTAGAATTGGGTCATTTTAACGGTCCCTGTACCGGAGGATACAGAAGGAATGACCTCGTTTCAATCGCGAAAGTTACCTTTTACGGTTAGTGTTATATGTTACACTTGTCTCAAATACTGATGATTTGGTTTCTGTGATCAATTTTATATAAGTATTGTGGTTCTGGACAACATCATCTAGACTAAAACAATTCACCGTGTGCATTTGTTAAATTTTATGTAAATAATTAACTAATCAATATTTTATATATATATATTTATACTTCATTATTTGTATATATATCATACGTTTTTACTATTAGTGTACATACATCCTTACTAATATTATAAATGTGAATGTAAGTTTGTTTGTTACGCTTTCACGTCAAAACTACTTAACCAATCATCATGAAACTTTGTACACATATTCCTGGAGGTATAAAAAGTAACATAAGATACTTTTTATTGAAAAAAAAAAACATTTTTACGACTGAAAAAAAAGCCGGTTTACTGATATTTATTTATGGTGATGGCTTATACCCAGGATTAAGACATAGGCTACATTTGAATCCCGAAAGATTCAAAGCTCTAATATTATAAAGGCAAAAATATGTATGTTGCTCTTTCCAC
This sequence comes from Drepana arcuata, assembly GCA_016069955.1. Taxonomy (NCBI): domain Eukaryota; kingdom Metazoa; phylum Arthropoda; class Insecta; order Lepidoptera; family Drepanidae; genus Drepana; species Drepana arcuata. The sequence goes on from JACCPG010000376.1 coordinate 20,676, forward strand.
GCGGGCGAAGCGGCGGGCATAATCTAGTATACATATAATTGCTTCGGCTGAGTGGCTGACAGGTTACATTATTTTAATCTATGTAAGTAAAACTAAGTCGGGTTATTTACACCATTGATATAACCCAAGAACGGGTGGACCGATTCTGATGATCTGCGATTTGATGGATGTGACTAGTCCGAGAATAGCTGAATAATTATTAAAATAAAGGAATGCTCAACGTAAAAATACTATCACTACATTGATTGCTCCGGCGGTACAAAGTTCACCGGGACAGCTAGTAAATAATTAAATAAGAGACTTAACTTAAGTGTCAGAGGAGTGTGGATATAATGTCCATAGTTCTTATCGTGCCTGCATCGAACATCAAGCTACTCACTCGTAAGAAGACAGATCATATAAAATGTACGCTAGGAGCTTGAAAAGTCTTTATATAATTTGGAATACTTGCGTAGCACAGTGAAAAATATTATCACTTGCCAAAGGGCTGACTGAGTAAGCTAAGTACTTGACAAATTAAGAAGAATTCAGCAGTTGGAATGGCTCATTTCTAAGAACTTTTAAATCAACGCTTTCAGTTTTGAATTGATTTTGAATTGAAGTCGCGTAATATCAGGATACTGCTGATAAACAATATTTGAAATATGGAATTCTATATATCTTTTCTCTTCTTTCTCTATATATCTTTCAGCTCGATGGCCGGATGGCTGGTAGCTCTGTCTATGAAGCTTAAGGTCGCGAGTTCAATTTTAATTGAAATCAGATACTTGTGTGATGTACACGATTCCTAGTCTTGAATTATCTTTGTGAGTATGTAGTGAATCGTTGTATAGTTTCCAAAGTACAAGCTTTACTAAGTTTGGAAATATTTCTGCAGCATCCCAAGAAATTTAAGAAATTATTCAAATATTATTCCAGGAAACCTGAACGTTCGAATCAATTTAAATTACAAAAGTAATTGTAAGTTAAGCAACCTAAGCGAGGCCCGCCGGAGGATGCAACTCCCTATTCATTACCGATAATGGCCGTTACATTAATGCTTAAGGTCCTTAGGAGCCCTTAATGGCATCGATAAAAATTAAATGGGAATAATAAAGATTGAACTTGAGTAGTGACTGCTGACCCTAAATCGCTACCGAACATTGATTGGAAAAAACGGCGTGAACGGGAAATTCATTTAGCTTTGAAACAGAGGCTTCGGTGTATGCGATTGCATTACTGAATCCTGTAATGGATGTTGGTTTCATTATTACATACATAATTATGTACATATACTAAAAAAGCCGTGGTGGCCGAGTGGTTCGAGCAGTTGCCTGCGACGCAAAGGTCGCAAGTTCGAATCTCGACTGTACCAATGAGTTTTTCTGAACTTAAGTACAGTGATTAGTCACACCACGAGCGTAACGGTGAAGGAAAACATCGAGAGGAAACCTGCATACGTCTGAGAAGAAATTCAAAGGCGTATGTATAGTCGTGCTTGAGTAACGGCGATGGACTCGCCATCTGTCACGTTGGCACCTAATATACCTCTGGCGGAAAGTGGGTGTGTGGGTATTACCTATACACCTCTGCCTACCCCTTCGGGGACCCTTGTGGGAAGGCGTGAGGATATATTATATTTTTATCTCCTACTAGGTTCTACTGCATCTTCTACTACGTCTATGCTCTGCATGACATGGGAGTATTCATTTATAAATATATTTAAGAATTCAGCGTAATGTATATGTAAGTGTGTATACTAACATGATGGGCAGGACAGGCTGGGTTACCGGGTGTCTATATCACTACCGTATTGGATCATACACACACATCATCACGCTGAGTCCCTAACGGAGTAGGCAGAGACAGTAGAGCGCCAGTTTTCTAGTCTTACATACCTTTTCGTTTCGTCCATATTCAAGAGTCTCTTCGTACATGCTCGCCGGTTTCAAGTACTCTTTACGTTCCCATTTTGAATGTCTTCATCTTCACTTCATCAATATCAACACGTATAATTCATTTGAATATATTATTTATATATCACAAATGCTTCTTGTCTCTGGAAAGAAATAATCTTCATATATGTTTGAAGCCGAGGTGAACACCGGCCATCTGTATCAATGACTATCTACGTATACATAAATACGCCCCCAAAAATATTATTACACGACATTTTTGTTAAAAAAACAAAAATATTTAAAGTACCCAAGTCAAGCGCGACTTGTGAAATGGAAGTGGCTGGGCTTATTTAAAAGAGGCTTGGCCTGAATAGGTGTCTCAAGGATTCCATCTCAAATAAAGTCATTACCCAAAATCCCGGAAAACTGTGAATAACGTCCGGGAATTATACTGTGTTTTATGTCTCTCCCGCGAGCATAGAATACGGTAGATGCGACTTTACGGTTGAGGCGCCAGGCTATTGCCTACGTCTGCCATTATAGCACAATATCGGACGTCGACGCATAAAAGACATGAACCACGACTTCTAGCCTACGAGCAATACAAAAATAAATAGTTATGAATACAATTAAAATATATTTCTCGTAAGATCCAAGTCCGAGAGAATTAACATAACATTAACAATACAAGAGTAATAAAAATCTCTCAATTAAAAGCCTTGGTGGCAGAGTGGTGCGAGTAGTTGCCTGCAACACAAAGATAGCAAGTTGGAATCTCGTCTGTATCCATGAGCTTTTCTGAACGTATGTACAGTGATTAGTCTCACTACTAGCTTTATGGTGAAGGAAAGCATCGAGAGGAAACTTGCAAACAAGTAATTTCTTCCCAAACGTATCCATATCTATACTTCCTATAAGCGACGCGGGAATGTTGCCCTACGCCACTCGAGATATAGACATGCTTTCATCCACTGGTTCTTTTGCTTCATCGGTCTGTTTCTTTATAATAAATCTAACAATATTCTGAACATTTATAAACTAACAAAACGAGAATGTAAAATTAAACTTGTTAATTATCTTCTCACTTTCAACTATGAGACTACAGAGGCCGCTCTAAAAACTAATTAATACACGCATAAACACATGCACACACACACACAGACATACTATCACACACACTTACCCACAACACATATATACACACGCGCGCACGTGCGCACGCACACGCTTTACGTTAGACCACCTGACTTGTATTGTAACACTGGTTATTAAGTAAACATATTGTAAGAGCACTGTGTCCTGAGATACAGGCTAAGCCTAGCTCAGGCGCAGAAGCCCAAACTAATCTAATCACATATATCTAATCAATTCCAATGTATACCGTGCTTCATGTAATGATATTTTATGGAAATAAAAAGAAAAAAATATTTATGTATATACATCTTAATGTATTTGTAGTCGTGCTTAAGTAACGGCGGTGGATTTGCCATCTGTCGCGTCGCCACCTAATATATCTGCAGCGGAAAATGGGTGTATGACTACAAACATTTAATAAATATATACAGGAATAACACATACATGTGTTATTCCTTTATACCAAAATTTTTAAAAGCCCATAAAGGTCTGTTTCTCAATCACGCCAGAACAACTGAACGGAATTTGATAAATTTGACACTGAAATGGATTATTAGCTAGATTTACGTATACCGTATGGTGTATATGTAGGTTCAGAAAACAATGAAATTAAATGTAAGTAGGTATTTCTTGTCATCGTGTAACTTCGTTTGATGATTCGTAAGTTTTCCTCACTTGATCCTTAGGTACCGCTCAAGAGAGGTAGCTTTAGCGTTCAAACTTGTACCTCTAAAGTTTTCAGTTTCCTTCTGCGTATAATCCATACTCTGTGTTGAGGCTTAGTACTCACGAAAAGAGGTTTTAACGAATAACCAGGAAGATTGGGCGCGTAGAGAAGTATTGGAGTGTGAAATTAGATTGTTGGTTTGAACCTTCACGCCACTTAACACGAGGTGGGTTTGGTCTCTAAACTGGTTCCGAATCCGATTGCTTTCATTCCTGCCTTAACTCTTTACGAGCAAAGGTTTTCATCTCCCTTGTGCTCTACTGAGTAGAGTATAGGTACACGTTAAGCGTTGGTAATTTGTATCAGCAACAGCATACTATCAAATATTGAGTTGTGCTAAGTTTCACAGTAGGTACTGTTTGTGTTGTGACATGTATGTATACACTGAAAGTTTAAAGGAAGTTTCTAAGGAAGAAGAAAACTAATAATAAGGAAGCAAAAGTGTGCAAGGTAGCGAGAGAGTCTATAATAATACACATTTTTTTTTAATATATAATACGCACGGAGAATCTCTTGAGCGAGATTTAGTTTGCCGTACAGCGACATCTTTTGACACAAAAGGATATGTAATAAGGTGCACATGACGGTAACCTAAACTATTACATGTTACATAGAAAATGTACTCATAACATCAAACGATATGCATATGATATGTGTGGTGTGAGAAAAGCCCGACATTGTTATAGTTGTCTAGTTGTGCCCCGATCTGCTCCTTGATATATTTATATCAAAAAAAAAAATTGATTCGATATTGATATACGAGTGTGCAGTATTCTCCTTTACTTAGGAGGTACAATTAATTAACCGGTTATTTTTATGCACGTCTTTTAGTACTTTGCATTTTAGGCTTATCAGCTAAATTAATACAAAATTTCATCCTCATTGTGTTTTTCATCGCTGTGTTCATAAAAACTGTGTAAATATATATCATACAAGGATATATATAAATTAATAATAGGGATAAAGGTATCCCCCGTTGATAATAAGTGGACCGAGTCTGTGGATCCACCCATGTGTGCTGAGCGGAAATTTCTACTCGATCTGGCAGATGTAAAGCATATTTTATAAAAAAAAATATTCAAACCCAGCATGAAGATATATAATGCATAGATAATAACACTCTGAAAAGTAAATATTTTATATAAACTGTCGTGGTGATTAAACTCGCGATGAAGATCAAGTTCAACTATTACAATTTTGTAGATTTTTTTATATTTATTTATGTTTTTGAATAGATATACATACTTTTTTATATTTGAACCTTTGTATAGAAGGAATAAGACCGCCACCCTCACCAGCTATAAGCTTTCCTAAAAAAAGCTAAATCATGTTGAACGTCCCCCAAGGCCCCTGGCATTTTTTAATTTGTCAAATGTATTCGTGTGTGAGATACGAGATGACTTTCAATATGGTAGCTCGAATTTGTTTCGAAATTCTAAATCGTATTGGAGGTATTCCGAAACCTGCAACGCGTCTGCAAAATACTTACAGAATTATCTTTACCTCCATTATCACTTTATCATCTCTCCGCGACTTCAGAAGTGATTTCGCTAATGATGGTTTGCGAACCGTGTATTTCATTTAGTTAAATATTACATTAAATATAGGTTTTTACTTCAGGTTGTATCTCTAGCCACGGCGTGTGATTTCAAGCGTTTATATATTGCCAATATCTTTGTAATCTAATCAGTTTATTGCTTATTATCCTACTATTTAACATCAGTCAGAGAGTTTTAGAACCAATAATACCTAATTACTGTTCAAAATATATTTTAATAATTGTGTATAGTGCTCGACGCTTGTCTAACTCACTTTGTCTCGGAAAAGATCAAAGCATACGCTTTGTTTATTATTATTATTATTATATCCTCACGCCTTCCTACAAGGGTCTCCGAAGGGGTAGGCAGACGTGTATAGGTAATACCCACACACCCACTTTCCGCCAGAGGTATATTAGGTACGCTTTGTTTAGAAATGTGATTACGTGAAATTATAATCGTAGTAAGTAAACCGGTTACAACAAGGCATCAGATGTACGTCCTAAGCGTACACCTCGCAGTATTGTTGCAAGCAAGTGACAATGGAAACTTGCATCCACATCCCTACACTGAAACTTGGCGACTTGATGCGACAACTGTGCCAAATATTCACACCCCAAAAGTGCTATAGTATTGTTATACATGTGCACACTAGACGTGCCTGCATATTGTATTTTAGTAAGGTGATGGTCATCGACTATCAGAATGTAATAAGAGGCTGATGAATGTGGATGAAGCGATGAGATCTGTCTAGATAAGACTAAGGAACCGTTTAAGGATCATTGAGGTTTCAGATAAAATCTAAATGGATTTTTCATTTCATTTAGCAATTCACTGAAGAATTGATGATGTTACGGTCATATTTACTGGTAACTTGTTACGATCAACACAAAGGGTACTTTTTTCAATGTACATAAAATTTGTAGTGTTTATGCGTGTGCATGCATAAATTAGGTATAAATGCGGACATTTCAGTATCCATACGAAACTTGCCACCTATCCACCTGCCAGAAGCAGAAGGTGACCTGGTAGAAGTTGTATAAATTAGATAGTTGAATTGTATGAATTTCAATTATATATACAGCATAGGTGGGGTAGGTTTTACCTAATAAATTTATATTTATTTATTGTACATTTATTATGTATCTATAGATCAGAAATTATTCAAGGTTTCATTGCCAGATGAAAACCAACGGAAGATTTATTCTACAGTAGAGTGTGATTACAAACGAAGTAACAGATTTAGACATAACTATGTCGTTTTTGTATATGTTACAATAAATAAACGCGATGTTATACCTTATTGCGAGATAGCCATTCCAGTCCAATATTGGATCATTGTATTATTTGGACAAGTTTTCAAACTAAGTGTCTGGGTGTCTTAATTCAGTTTTGCTGTCGCAGCCAACCGCTGCGGCCGCGCTACGATTTGTAGACGATAAACTTGTGCTTAACTGTTGTTCGCTGCAGTGCAACCGTTTAAACCAAACTTTTTCAATTATACAAACCTAAAGCTCTTATCACATCTGAGCGACTAGAGCTGGCAAGACATCCACTCATCAACTAAAATATAAGCCATGAGCGACTTTTTAAGATGTGTCAATGTTTTGGTTGTCTATATCTTATCCGATTAGTACATGACACAGCTCATTTGGCCATGTACCTACCGATAGAAGTAGGTACGTGGCCATTGGCAATGGTCACCTCTCAAACACATAAAGTCAATACCAATGAGTTCCTCTTAAGGTACATTAATTTAATATAAGTTTTGCAAAACATCGTGCGGACTCTATGTATCTACGTTTAAAAAGGAACTATAGGATGTATGTAGTCGCCATATGTAATATTGGTACTTGATAGCATTGGATATCCGGTAAATAGAGGGTGTTATTATACCTTTGCCCACGCCTTCGCAGAACAATTGAAGAAATACAAATGAGAGAAGCCGGTGACAAAAGTCCCAATACAGCTGTATTTCTAAAATTCGTATACGTAAACTACACGTTTTCTAGTTTTTTTTTATACCACATGGGTGACAAACATGCGGTCCACCTGATGGTAAGCGGTTACCGCCACCTATGGACGCTTGCAACACCAGGGGTATTACTCGCGCGTTGCCGACTCTGCAGGAATCTTTTCACACCCTTCTTGAAGAACTCCATGCTGTACTCTCCAAGGAAAACCTCAACGGGGAGCTCATTCATTTATTAGTATATATTTATTTTGTATATACAACACAAAAACTCCTCAAGGGATAGTTGTGTTGGCAGATGGGGAGCCCTTCCATTCTTATACCAACTGCCAACGCATAAAAAGCTTAATTAAAAAACACAATATTTTTCAACTTTACCCGAGCCGTTTATTTTGTTTATAACATAATTAGGTTCTTATTAAACTTGCACATTTTCCTAACCGGAAAATAGCTGCATATTTTTATAGGATCATTTCTACGTTGCGTACACGGGACCCGGATTCCCATTCTTTAAAACGAGGTTTCTTATATAAATCAATCTTAGCTGACGTATAGAAAAATAAATCTTCCATCAAGCCAATATGTCACGAAAAAGTAATATCAAAATATTATAACGGTAATTTACATAAAAAAATCCGCCTTAAGAACGAGGAAAGTGCTGCGACGGTGTGCGCGTCGTTGAAGCCAGCTCCTTCAGGCGGCAGACTATAAAAACAACACAATGTCGAAGAAACCAAAGGAGGAATTTTCGTGTGCAATGTACAGCAACAAATTCTTTATGCTATGTGCAGCGGGCGGCGCGTGTGCCTGCGGCCTGACGCACGCGTTTGTGACGCCGCTCGACCTGGTCAAGTGCCGGCTGCAGGTCGACCCCGGCAAGTACAAGTCCATCTTCACGGGCTTCGGCATCTCTTTCCGGGAAGGTGGCGCTGCCAACCTAGTCAAGGGCTGGGCCCCCACACTCATCGGCTACTCCCTACAAGGTTCCGCCAAATTCGCCGGCTATGAATACTTCAAGTATAAATTCGCGAACATGGTTGATGAGGAATCGGCTTACTTGTACCGCACATACCTTTATTTGGCGGCGTCTGCGTCGGCGGAGCTCATCGCCGATGTGTTCCTGTCGCCGTTTGAGGCCACCAAGGTGCGGATGCAAACGACACCAGGATACACGTCACAGATGAGAAAAGCTATGCCACATATGATGTCAACAGAAGGCTTCGGGGTGTTCTACCGAGGACTGACGCCTTTGTGGTGCCGACAGGTACCGTATACGATGATGAAATTCTCATCGTTCGAAAAGACGCTAGAGTATTTGTACGCGAATGTAGTCCCGAAGCCCAGGGAGCAGTGCAGCAAAGTGGAGCAACTGATAGTGACGTTTACCGCGGGCTACATAGCGGGCGTGCTGTGCGCCATCGTGTCGCATCCGGCGGACACCATCGTGTCGAAGCTCAACAAGGACCCGGGCGCCTCCATCGGGGGCATCTTTGCCGAGGTCGGGCCCGTGGGCATCTGGCGCGGCCTGGTGGCGCGTATCGTCATGATCGGCACGCTCACCGGCCTGCAGTGGTTCGTGTACGACGCGTTCAAAGTGTACACGGGCATGCCTCGCCCGCCGCCGGCGCCCATGCCGGAGTCGCTAAGGAAGAAGCTAAAGAAATAGCCGTATGTATTCCTCCTAGATGATTTGAAAGCCGTGCCGTGTACAATGGTCAGTGTTTACTCTCATGAAATGACAAGTGAATACTGTTTTACTATTTTCTTTATATTTTTTAATAATGTTACATTGTATAGTTGGTTTTCGTGAATAAAATCTGGATGGCACTGCGGGCGTTTTGGCTGACAAATCGCAATAGGCTCGGAGGTGGTTTAAATTCTACATAGCCCTTGATTCCTCTTTATGACTTCTATACAAACCACTTACAGAAAATCGTAAAAAATTGGTTCGAATAAGGAATAAGTGGTCGTAAAAAGACTAACGTGTATTGAAAAATACGAGCAGAAGAACAGGTTATAAACGTCCGATATGATCGTATACAAAGAGCCGGCACTCCGGCCGGCAATAACAATAATAGCCGGATTTATCCGGGCTTCGTGGCCCACTTACTGGATCTAGCCGAGTAAAGTGACCCGCGGCCAATGGCCAAGGATCGGACTCGCAGTAATAATGTACACTATTACTGCCACAAATATAACACACTGAAATATTGTTATTTTATGTACGCTTGTTCCGTACAAATTACATGCGAAACATGACGTTACTCAAAAGTCACGTTGCGATCGAGAATGCTTCTTAGGGAAGTTTTGGTTTGTCATTGTTAAGAAATTAGCTAAATAGTAATAACATAGCAGTATTCACAAAATATATCGTTCGCTACAAATGATTTGTGTGATTAACATATTTGTTATTTATGTCTGCAGTACTGATTATATCGCATATGCAGGTTTCCTCTCGATGTTGTCATTCACCGAAAAGCTGTACTTAAGCTCAGAAAACTCATTGGTACAGTCCGGATTCGAGCTTGCAATCCAAGAAATAACATGCCTTTTTTATTCTTTAAGTTTTTGGTTGATTGAAAACGGTTGTCTGAACGGAAGTAAAAATCATGAATCGTGTTGAAGAATTTGAAATATTCCATAATAGGTACTAGTGTATCCGAGTAGCAATACAAACAGTTAAATTAAAAATGTATTATTTTATTTCATCCACTTTACCTTAGATCTAAGTTTTAACATATCTTCAACTAGTTTTAGAGTTTATATTAATTTCATTAATCTGTATACACATATTTACAACAACAAAACTATTGCATTGCATTTGTACTTTTGGAAAAGACATTTCAAATATCAACGAAAATAAGTGGATTCAAATATAAAAAGTTCAATAATAAGTATACATTAATAGACACGATAATAATTAACCTACGATTGGAAATACAAATAAATAGATCTCACTTACAGACTATATTAGGGCAGTTTAATTCATTACTGATGAAACTACATCTATACACTGGCGTTGAAAAAGTATCATGAAATAGTGATGTATCGTAAACTCTTATAAAACACCGACGGATATCGGTAAGATCGAAGCGTATCGATATCGCGCGGTATCTGAGACATCGATGGCACGCGACTTAACTAAGTATTATGCATTCAAATAAACTCACACAAATATTATTTAATACTGCCGACGAGATCGTCCCTGACTCACGACCGAATCGCATGACGACCCGATGGATTCGAGCGTTTTGTATTTTGTATCGATAGATGCATAACACGGTAACTCGAAAACATCAATATTTTACGGTCAACCTACTCAAGTCCACGTCGATACAGCTCGAAGACAACCCTTATATCTATCGACACAAAATATCCTCGCAAACATATATAACAATACCAGTCTAACCAACCTGTTTTGACCCAACGCAGTGAGACATCACTGGCACATCACCCGAGAGCGATAGAACCTTCAACGAACACGCGGCTGGAAAGCTCGCTCACATCCCACGAGAGGCAGTGTGGGCGGAACGTTGGCAGTGAAAGGACGATGGGATCTGCATCAACTGAATTTGTGAAACATCCAGCCGACTAATCGAATCCATCATACCTAACTACTAATTAATCTTATGTTATATTATGTATATTTAACGATGTCACAAATTTCATTCGGTACGTAGGTACGTACATCAAGTCACTACACAATAGTTAAGTAGGTATGCGTACAAATTTTATATCATTATAACATCGGTTCTAATTTAATTCATGTGTCTCAGTTGTTCTTTATTCCAAATGTACGATAACCAGATGCATATGTACAAGTGTGTGTGTGTGTGTGTGTCAGCGCGCGGGCGGCGCGACGCGCACGGTGACGTAGAGGCGCAGCGGCGGCGGCGCGGCGGCGGCGGCGTGGCGGCGGCTGCGCTGGCGGCGCGCGGGGGCCACGGGCACGAAGCGCGCCTCCAGCTCGAGCTGCCTGTCCAGCTCGGCCTGCGCCTTCAGGTGCTTCCGCAGCCGCAGCGCCCAGACGCCGTCGCTCTTGGACAGAATGAAGTCCTTGTCGTCGTTGCCGTACGCGATCCGGTAGTGAGGCTTGGCGTCGCCCTCGGCGGGCAGCAGGCGCAGCAGCGGCGCGCGGCCCCACGTCTGCTTGGGCGTCGCCGTCACCACCACCAGGTCGGCTTCGGGCCGCTCCATGATCGAGCGCCGACCTGCTCCAACGGAGACGTATTATTCAGCAGGATCATAAAAGCGCTCAAAGCTAAGCTCAATTCAGATATAAAATAAGCGAGGTTAATAAAATAGAATGGTTTTCCTGTTCAACATTAAAGTGTCAGTAAAGCTTTATGCTCTATGATCGGAATTTTGATGTAATACAAATGGACGTTTGAGCTTGTAATGGGATTAGTATGGGAGGTAGCACTCACGGCGACTGCGCCTCCTGCGCTTCCTCACGAGTGTGGTGCCGTTGGCGTATATGATGGCCTCGTCGGGGGCGCGGCGTCTGCGCCCGTTCACCTGCGTACACGGGAGGTTACTCTATTACGGTGTGGATTGTCTTTTATTCTACAAAGATACATACATGCGGTGCGCTTAACGGTAAGCCGTAACAGTGCATGCAATACTCGGATTTATATATATATATATACAATTTTGATACATAACATTTTCGCAGGCGTACGTCGTAAGGCCTAGGCTAGCCTAGAGATTTAATATAAAATGATAGGTTACCTTACAACTGAAGCATCCCTCGGTGGAGATAAGTTCGTTCTTGCCTCCGATCTTGTACTGGTCCCTGACGGGGAAGACGGGCGCGTCGCCGATGTCATCGGGCGTGAGGCCGCCGTTCAAGGCGGTGAGGCAGTGGCCGCCCGTGAGCTGGTAGCCGGCCGGGCAGCCGCACTGGTAGGAGTCGCCGAACGACTGGCAGCCGAACAGGCAGCTCGCCGAGGCACAGCCGCCGGCTTGCTGCGGCACCGGGGCAATGGCCACTTAGACATTTCCCAAGTATTACTAACCCTTTCTTTTAGATTTTCAATATATGTATATGAATAAAAATTACTCTATGCTTCTATAAACTACTTCAGTACCAAATTTCTTATTCAGTTCAGCTGTTTTGGCGTGATTAAGTTATAAACATCATCACAAGCTTTAGCATTTATAATATGATTAGAATGCAGTGATGAGTTTCGTGTTTCAGTCTCAAAAGTGCCGACGCTTGTGATATCCCGGGTGTGCCCCGTGAGTCGGCTATGATATTTACGAGCGGGGTGCGGTGGGACGCGGTGGGGTGCGGTGGGGTTAACGGTGGGGTTTGTGGTGGGGTGCGGTGGGGTGCGGTGGGGCGCGGTGGGGCGCGGTGGGGCGCGGCAGTAGTAGGGTGCGTACCTGCAGGCAGACGGCGTGCGCGGCGTCCCAGCCGTAGCCGGGCGGGCAGCCGCAGCGGTGCGCGCCGCCCAGCGCGAAGCACGGCGCGGCGCCGCACGGCGAGGCCGCGCACGCGTCGGTGGGCACGCAGGTGCCGCTCGGGGACCGCACCGTGCCTGCCGAGTTTTCAAACAAAAAACCTTAGCTTCGGACATTTAAATAATCTAGGACTGTAAATAATACGTACCCCTAAGTAAAAGAGGGATTCAATGCAACAAAAACCTTCGCCTCTCCTTAGGTAGGCGGCAGCAGTAATTTAACATAATATATTTTTGACGTTAAATAAATTTCCCATGAACCCTGAGGTTCAATAAATAGTTAGTTCCGAGCGATGAAACAAACTGCCTGCGGCCTATAGTTGACCGTCAACAGAGGAGCAGTGCTATTCGCACAATGCGGTGAGTATGTCATGTGGTATGGGGCAGTGAGCTACCGGCGGGGCAGTCGCAGCGGTACCCGCCGGCGTAGTTCCTGCAGGGCGCCTGGCAGCGGCCGTCGGCGCACTCGTCGCGGTCGAGGCAGCGCGCGCCCGCCAGGTCCAGGCGGAAGCCGCGCGGGCACACGCAGCGGTACGAGCCCAGCAGGTTCACGCACTTGCCCGGCGCCGGGCACAGGCCCTCCTCGTGGCACTCGTTCACATCTGACAACGAGGCCCTCCAGCGTTACGCACGCACACAACTGGCAGATGCACCGTTATACCCTACCAATCGGTGACGACTACTACAACGCCATCAGTCAATATTATGCAAATCCAAGAAAAATACTAATACGCAATAATGCAAATCCAACTCTAGTAACTTAATAGATTAAGTGGTAGGCTTCAAACGGTGTGAAAGAAAAGAAGATTACTTTCGGTCCTTCTCGGAAATATGTGTTCCTAGCCGGTGGTGAAATAAAGAAGACTGACAAGACTTATGGAGAAAAAGAGTCTCGTCTGTCTTGTCTTGTGAAAAAATAGACAAATTTAAAATTTCTAATCTAAGATCTATTATCTAATCTACATTAGATATTTTGGCAAGAAAAATTAACATTCATATTGAACAAGATAGAGGTACACGTTCAGTTTGAACGCACCAGAGACCCCATTAATTAAAATATACTCACCGACGCAAGCGTCGCCCCTCTTCTCGTATCCGTCTTGGCACGAGCACTCGTAGGAGCCGTCGGTGTTGGAGCACATCTGCTGGCAGGTGTGCGAGCCGCGCTCGCACTCGTCCACGTCCCTGCAGTTGGCGCCGTCCTCGTCCACCTCGTAGCCGGAGCGGCACAGGCACTCGTACGAGCCCTCGGTGTTCTTGCACAGCTGCTCGCACGGCGGCGGCCGCACGGCGCACTCGTCCACGTCCGCGCACACGTCGCCCGCCGGTTTGTAGCCGCGCCCGCACACGCAACGGAAGCTAAACACACCGACATGGACGATCAATGGGATACACCTGACGAAATATCATGCTAAATACTTTTATTAAAGAAACCAAATCATATCCGTCTGTGATAAAACCATACTTCTATATTTAGCTTAGTATACAAGCTTTGGCCAGTATATTTACTATCTATCTACTATCTACTGGGATTGATGACGTAGGACGAAAAACCCATTCGACGCATGTTGCAATAAGATGAAGAAACTGATAATGATGAAACGAATGAGATCTGTAAGTTTCGACATGGCGCTCTATTCTGCCTGCGTACCCCGTGAGAAATGCGGTGTGATGACATGTATGCGACAAGAGTGCCGAGCTGCAGGCTCACCTGCCGATGGTGTTGACGCAGCGGCCGGGCGCGCACAGACCCGGCATGGCGGCGCACTCGTCCACGTCGCCGTAGCTGCCCAGGCCGCCGCCCAGGCCGCCGCCCAGGCCGCCGCCCACGCCGCCGTCGCCGCCGCCCACTATGCCCCCGCCGCCCAGCCCGCCGCCGCCCGCGCCCAGCGAGCACAGCTCCTGGCGCTCCGGAGAGCCCGGTGCTGGGCACAGCTCGCACTCCGGACCCCACGCCATGCCCAGGGTGCAGCAACATTGAGCTCTGTATTACAAGTACAAACACAGTAGTGAATACATTCTTCTTAACAAGGTTTCAGAAAATAATGTCTTCTTAAGATATTATGGTCCTCCGTCGAATATATTTAACTATTTATTATATATCGTTAAGTATATTCTTTTCGAATACACAATATATCATAGTTCAATGCATCTCACAGATTTTGGTAGCAATTCTAAGCAGAAAAATCCACAACGAGCAACTTGATTCTGGCCAAAAAAAACATTATTATAATGTATTGCCGCACTATGACTACACCTTGAAGAAACATAACAATACAGTGATCGTTTAAATGTCTCTTTAAGACAGATATTAAACTTACTTCGTGACTTGAGTCGGTGAAGCGGGTGTAGAAGAGAGGGACCTGGGCCACGGCTCAGGCATACAGCGACCTGACACTAACGATCTGTGGCATAGGCCTGTCCTGTGATCTGTGAAAACCATAATTTACTTATACATTAAGAACTAAGAAGCATCTTCACATTTTGACTCTAGATATACAGACAAGACGTGGTGGCCGAGTGGTTCGAGCAGTTGCCTGCGACGCAAAGGTCGCAAGTTCGAATCCCGACTGTACCAATGAGTTTTTCTGAACTTAAGTACAGTGATTAGTCACACCACGAGCTTAACGGTGAAGGAAAACATCGAGAGGAAACCTGCATACGTCTGAGAAGAAATTCAAAGGCGTATGTATAGTCGTGCTGGGGTAACGGCGATGGACTCGCCATCTGTCACGTTGGCACCTAATATACCTCTGGCGGAAAGTGGGTGTGTGGGTATTACCTATACACCTCTGCCTACCCCTTCGGGGACCCTTTTGGGAAAGCGTGAGGATATATTATATTATTTTTTATATACAGACATCCAGATTCTGATATCCATAAAAAAATTATTCGAATAATTTCAGTGTATTAATCGCATTTTTATTATTGCCACCTCGGTTAAAAGTGTACATTAAAAAGATTTAAAATACACTTACTACTTATAAACTATGGGAAATATAGATAAGAGAGTACCTAATCAAGTTTTAATCAAGTCTCTTTAACTCACCTACGCAAGTCATGCTATCCTCGCTAGGTTCATACCCAGCGTCGCAGTCGCACAGGAACCCTCCGTCAGTATTGATGCAAACTCCGGGGGAGCAACGATCTGGTTTCTCAGCACATTCGTCGATGTCTTCACAGGCGTCAGGCGCATCGTGTGGGGCTGATGTTCTTCGGTAACCTTGGGAAAATAAGCGGCCACGTCTTTAGTAGGATGTAATTTTAACAGCAAGGAACAGTTTTTGGGTTGATACTGTTCGCATCCACTAAGGTCATAGAGATATAGCCACAATAGATCAAAGTTGCAACACTTGGACCTTCGCCTTACCATATGATCACATCCAAATGGCACTACTCAATCGAAAGGCAATACCAAGTAATACTCGGAATCCAACATAAGATTATCAAAGCGCGAATAATAATTCTGTTATCGCCTTTGTGCTTTCAGCCAGCATGTATGCTTATCTGTGAACTTTGTGGTATAGGAAAGAACTCTTAGAGAACGTACGGTCATGATCATGAAAGTATTAAAAGTAGATAAGGGCCTCACCATCCCTACACTTGCACATGTAGGAGCCGACGACGTTCTCGCAGGCATGTGGGCAGACCTTGCTGTCTCCAGCGCACTCGTCAATGTCCTTGCAGTGGACGCCGTCGGGAGCCACCGCGTACCCATAGGGGCAAGTGCAGCGGAACGAGCCGGGAGTGTTGTGGCACCGGAACGTACACATTGCTCGGCCTTCCGCACATTCGTCCACGTCCACGCACGTCTGGGAAACGGAGCAGATTAATGTTTCAACTACCTACCTAAATAGACCGTAATTTTTGCATATTTCGGATTTACTAAATTTCTAAATTTAAGTCTAAATAAATCTAATTTAATTTCTAAACTTCCAGAATTTTGAAGTTTTTAGGAAATAATTATTCAAAAAGCCATGTTGGCTTTTGTAGTTTTATTTCTTCGCAATCGCGTAAATTTTACTTCAGCCTTGCTAGTGCTATGAAGTCTCCTACGGTGTCCAAGTATAGTAAAATAGTGTCCGAAATTTGTCACATTCTAGAATATAATCTCTCACCTGCTCAGGCCCTTGTGTAAATCCATAGTTACAACGGCATTCGTATCCTCCAGGAGTATTGGTACAAGTTCCGTTTCCGCAAATTCTGGGGTCAGTGACACATTCATCAGCGTCCACGCAGACCAGGCCAGTTCCATCCAGAGTGTATCCCGCTGGGCACTCGCAACGGAAGGAGCCGTCTGTATTGATGCAATGTCCACCCTTGCACACATCAGGTCGGACTTTACACTCGTCGAGATCCTACGGGAAATACGTTTAGTTAGATTCCGACAAAATTTCGCTTATATTACTATAAGTAGTATAAGAGAGCTGAGATAGCCGAGTAGCTTGACTAGTCGCCTGCAAAGCAAAGATTCCTAACGCAAATTCCGACTCTTCCTTCGATTTTCAGTTCCGATTTAATTTTTACCATGAGCGAAGGGACACATCGAAAGGAAACCAACATAATTCAACGACGTTTGCCTAGCTGTGCTTGAGTAGCAACGATACCATGTGTCATGTTGGCACCTAGATATACAGGCGAAAAGTAAGTCTATTATATTTTAGCCTTCCTCTTCGGGATCTGTGTAAAATGATTAAATACCTGTGTCAGGTTGGGGCGGCCCATTCCTCCTTGGCAGATGCGTAGGAACTCGGGAGAGTTGGGGGCGGGGCAGCGCTCACAGTACCTTCCCCAGGCAGCGCCTAGCGAACAACAATTGTTCTTACATAGGTACTTACAATATTTTATAATATTTCGATCATATCATCCACTAGCAGTAGATACTGTACTATCCTCGTGGTTTTACCCGCGTAATATTTGATTTCTTTAGTAGACTTTTTTCTAGAATAGTTCAATAAAATTTTTCACGCTGAGGGAATTATAATTTGTTCACATTATGGGATCGGGTGAATGTGTGTATGTGTGTGTGTGTGTGTGTATGCACCTTCCGAGCAGCAGCAGTCGGGGCGGCCCAGCTGCAGCGGGCGCGCGCGGTGGCAGCGGCCGGCGCTCCAGTCGTCGTAGCAGAGCTCCTTGCGCTCGTCCACGCACATGGCCGCCGCCTTGTCGAAGCGCCAGCCGCTGGGGCAGTCGCACACGTACCTGGCAGCCGCAAATTGGACACGTGAGCCTCGGACACGTACCATAACCAAAATATATTTATTACAAGCCGTGCCTCGTGGTAACCGCTTCACTCGCGTAAAATTTTGTATAAAACGTATCCTATATGTTAATCCCGCTAATAATATACCTCTTTACAAAACGTCTGCCTAGTCGATTCAGTAGTTCTAGAGGCATCCTCACCAACTTTCACATTTATAATGTTAGTATGACAATGATGGCGGCAAGCGAGCTTACAACCCACCTAATGCAAGAGAATAGCATGGCCACCTAGAACATCATTGATATTCACGGGAATAGCAGTATTAGGTATGACCCTGTTCACCTTTTATATTTACCAATGCCAGTAATGTACATTGGAAACAGCAATTATGCCATTTAGGTGATGTGCAGTGCAATGCAAGCAGAACTGACCCGCCATTGAAGTTCCTGCAGTCGCCGCCCGCGCACACGTAGGGCAGCTCCTTGCACTCGTCGCGGTCCACGCAGCGGCGCCCCACCAGGCGCCAGCCGGGCCCGCACGAACACTCGTACCTACCACATGTTACATTCAATCAGCTAGGAATTAGGTGTTGCCAGGAATCGGTATGTGATGACAAGACAATAAAAAATATTATCCGAAAAAATCATCAAATGTGTGTGCGATGTCGTCGCAAAATTTGCTTTTATTGCAAATACTAAGGAGATATGAAAGGTTACATATATGCATGCATATAATGCATGAAGTAAACAGCAAGTATCACAAGTGGGTAGTGTGTGGACAGCGGGTAGGGGTGGTGGGGCCCGTACCCGCCGTTGGTGTTGGTGCAGGAGGGCGCGCCGTCGCGGCCGCAGGGCTGCGGCAGCTCGGAGCACTCGTCCACGTCGCGGCAGTTGCGCGCGTCGCCCGTGAGCGCGTAGCCCGGCGCGCACTCGCAGCGGAAGGAGCCCAGCGAGTTGCGGCAGTGCCCGTTGCGGCACACCATGCCGCCCTCGCGGCACTCGTTCATGTCTGCACGCGACATTAAGGCTCAGCGCGCTACGAGCCTCCCTCGCACACGGCCATGTCTGACACGTTCTAACACATACAGCACTTGCCCCTTTCAAACATACGGCAGGCTGACATGCCAATACCACCATCTGCGATATATATAAGATACTAACTGTGCACCGCGATTTGACTCGCGGAAGTTGGATATGGTATTTGATGTTATTATAATAAAACTAGAGCGTGGTGGCCGAGTGGTTCGAGCAGTTGCCTGCGACGCAAAGGTCGCAAGTTCGAATCCCGACTGTACCAATGAGTTTTTCTGAACTTAAGTACAGTGATTAGTCACACCACGAGCTATACGGTGAAGGAAAACATCGAGAGGAAAGGCGTATGTATAGTCGTGCTTGAGTAACGGCGATGGACTCGCCATCTGTCACGTTGGCACCTAATATACCTCTGGCGGAAACTGGGTGTGTGGGTATTACCTATACACCTCTGCCTACCCCTTCGGGGACCCTTGTGGGAAGGCGTGAGGATATATATATATATATATATATATAATAAAACTATAGTTTTTTCCTAAAAAAACTCGAGAAAATAAAAATCGAGGTAATAATCTATATCTGCGGAAAATTTCATCCAATTCCGTTGAGTAGTTACTGTAGGATGAGAAGCAAACGTCCTCAAACACTTTAAAATTGCTTAGCTTCTCCTAGTCCTGATAGAATGGTCGTCAACCCACCGATGCAGTCATTGTTGGCGCCCGGCTTGAAGCCCGGGTCGCAGTGGCAGGTGTAGCCGCCGGGCAGGTTCTCGCAGGTCCCGTTGCGGCACAGCGGCCGCGGCCGCGAGCACTCGTCCACGTCGCGGCACGCGTTGTCGCGCAGCGTGTACCCCGGCTTACACTCGCATCTGAGTGTTTACACTTCATCATATTTATCATCTTTACCTTACAAGGGGGTATGCAAAGTTTTAATGACACTCATTTCGCCAGAGTTCTATTGTAGTTGTCAACGTGACAGGTCGCCGTTTCTCACGCACAACATACGTCTTCGAATTTCATCTTAAACGTATGCAAGGAAACTTGCACTATTCTTTTACCGATAAACTCGTAGTGTTAAAACTAAACCAAAAGTTTCGCTACGAGTCGTATAATATGAGTATGATGCGAGAGGGGTAATAAAGGGAGAGGTGTGACCTGTAGGAGCCGATGGTGTTGCGGCAGTCGCCGTGGTCGCAGAGGCGCTGGTCGGCGCACTCGTCCACGTCCTCGCACTCGTCGCGCGCGGCGGCCAGCCGGTAGCCGGGCGGGCAGCGGCACTCGTACGCGCCGGGCACGTTCACGCACTGCGCCAGCCCGCGGCACGGCGCCGGCGAGCGGTGCGGCGCGCACTCGTCCACGTCGCGGCACAGGTGGGACGTGTTGTCGTGCTCGTACCTGCGCACGACCACGCTCCACACTCGCATACACACACACACACACGCACACACACGCGCGCGCGTGATAATATGCATGTAATTCGACAAATTAAAATTAATTAACATCAAACGTAAGTAGTAGGTATATGGCACCAAATACGTAATAGCCACTTTCTATCTTCGCGCTATACTGCAAGGATCCAAAAAGGGGCAAAAAGCATGCAACAACCGACAGATTTTCAATTCCGTGAGCTATGTCTATCAGGAATAGTGAGCGATTTTAAACTCGATGACTCTGACTTTAGTCTCGGTGTGCTGATATGTATTAATGTAAAGAATATGCAATATATTACCCATGGTCGCAGCCGCACTGGAAGCCAGAAGGTGTGTCGTGGCAAGTACCAGGCTTGCATAGCTGCGGCATGATGTCACACTCGTTGATGGGCTTCGTCTCGTTCGGATTGAGAGGGTCCACGTACTCCCCGGGCTTCTCGCCACAGAGGGCCATGTGTTCCTGTACACGGCAATATCGAATGGTAAGTTACCAAGGCAAATAAGTTGTATCCTAAGCAGTGGCGGATTTACACAGTTACACTATTCAAATTTTGATACTCTCTTCTACACCTATCAACACCTTGTAGTTACCTCAACAATTGATATCACAATCATATTATGACTTTTTGTGTCAATGAAGAAAATAAAAAGAGTAAGCCAAATTTGCCGCCCCTAACACCTGCCGCCGGCATCTCCTACCCAACCTTCTGGTAAATCTGGCACCGATTATATGTCCAGTTAGTATGGTCTGTACCTGCGAGCCCTTGTCGGGGCAGGCCTCGCACGGGGCGCCCCAGGCGCGGCCGATGGAGCAGCAGCACAGGTACTTGGTCTGCGGCACGCCCACGGCTGAGGAGCAGCTCTCTTTGCTCTCGTCCCAGTCCATGTAGCACTGGCGCTGGCGGACGTCCACACACTCCTCTGGAACACGAGCAATGTTTTCATATAAGTACCTGCATAAATTTGAGAAGAAATTAATTTAATTAAGAAAAGACGTATGTTCAGTTGTGCTTCAGAACGATAATGGATGGTCATCACCTCGCTATCTGCATCTTCGGCACCTAAAATACACTCGCAAAATACGAGAATGGGAGAGTGTGTTTGTGTGTGGAAACTATATACACACCTCTGCCTATCCCTAAGGAAACCCTTGCGGGATGATGTGCAGATAAATTTCCATAATTCCTAAGCAGGTGACATAACTTGGAGTTCACGAACACTTACTTCCATTGGGCATAGCGACATATCCTTCCGGACAGAGACACACGTAAGATCCGGGCAAGTTCCTGCAGACTCCAGGACCGCAGACGTCAGGCTTGGCACACTCGTCTATGTCTTCGCACTTCTGCTCGTCGGATGTGAGCTGCCAGCCGTCGCCGCAGGTGCACACGTACGAGCCGAAGGTGTTGGTGCAGGTGCCGTGCTCGCACAGCGCCGGGTGCTGCGCGCACTCGTCGATGTCGGCCAACGTCACCACGTACGACGGCTGACACAACGGGGTAAATCAGTTCATGCCCACTTGTACAAAGTGATTGCAAATCAGGACAATAAAGGCCATGATACATTTGGACATAAATAATGGGTAAATTTTGGTTTATTTAAGTACATGACTTACCGGTTCAAGAACAGGTTGATACCCAGGACCCCCAGGACATAGCTGCCTGTAAGCTTCCGAGCCGGGCTCAGGGCACAAATCACAGTAATTTCCCCAGGCAGCACCTTTAAAAGGAAATTGATCTTCAATATTGAATATCCACATCGTTTGATGGTCAATTATAGATACTTCAAATGCTATTCACAACAGTATCTTAGAAAGCTTTAGACTTACCAACTGAACAACAACATGCGGCCATGGTGCCATCTTCAGAAAGCTCATCGCTATCACGACAGTGCTCTGTTCCAGAACGCAGGTCTACTTTACCGTAACAACGAGCTTTTCTGGAATCTGCAGAGCAAACAATCATAGAACGTCATAATGAACAGAGGCAAGATTCGTCAGCGTACGTTGGCCATAATGTCGTTAAACGGAATACGAACCTACACTTTTACGGATATTTTTTTTTCACATTGCATATCGCGTAATCTATAATTTTGTTACATTTGCTTTGCCTACCGTAACAAGCGGTGCCATCAGAGACCAGCTCATAGTTGGGCGGACAGCGACAGACGTAGGATCCCTGCGTGTTGATGCACTGGCCGTACTGGCAAGACTGCGGGGACTTGCACTCGTCGACATCCGTGCAGTTGAAGCCTGGCATTACTGTGGACAGACAACAAATATGTTGACGTGTTTGGACCTTAAAAACATATGTGAAAGATAGTGCAAAGTGATTCCAAATGATTGAATAAGCATGTACTTTTTAACTGTACTTACAATCATCAATACTGTCTGATTGGTAGCCCTTGTCACAGATACATTTGAACATTCCGTAGGTATTGACGCAACGGCCGAACACGCACACGTTGTCAAACGTCGCGCACTCGTCCATGTCTGCAAACATTTTGAGTTTGAATTAAACGGTCACCATCTGTGCTTAATACTATACTACTATAGAAATTCAAGTATAGTGCTCACCAAGACAAGATCTGCCGTCAGGTGATTTGGTGAACCCTACGTCACAGTCGCACTCGTAGCCGCCGGGAGTGTTGGTACAGTGTCCGTTTTCGCAGAGAGTCGGGTCGTTGATACATTCATCGATGTCCACGCAGGAGTATCTGCATGTGGCAGAGGTATGCGATGAATAAGTGTGAAAGCTGTTAGTGAATGACACGATAGCCATCTTATACAAATAACTGTCAGATCTTTGATAGCGATAAATAAATAAATTAATATCTTGAGATAATTCCACAAATTTACCTAGCCCTAAAATGAGGTAAGCTTGTATTATCAAATATCTGCCCTCAGCAGGGATCGAATCTACGACCTCAAGTTTTGCTGTCAGAAACTCTACCACTAGACCTTGCATAATAAAGAAACTTTGATATGTGTTGGCTCACCCGTCGCCCTTATATCCAGTTTCACACAGGCACATAAAGGAGCCGTCAGTATTGCGGCAGGCGGCATGCGGGTGGCACCCGCCATTGTTAGTGAGACACTCGTCGATGTCTTCGCACTCTGTACCGTCCCCGCGCCAGCCATCGCGGCAGCGACATTGGAACGAACCCTGAAAATAGGTGTCGGTGAAGTTTTGAACGAACTTATTGACAATGCCCACTTCGGCACAGGCATTCGTTACATGTAACAAAGCCCCGGATAGAGGTAGAAATAGTCGGTATTGAAGCAAGCACTGACGGGCAAGTTGATGCAGTCGGCGGAGGGGTGGCAGTCGCAGGTGCCGAGCTCGCACTCGTCGTCGTCGGTGCAGGCCGGGCCCTGCTCCGGCTTCACGCTGTAGCCGTCGGGGCAGCGGCACACGAAGCTGCCGATCGTGTTGCGGCACTCGCCGGCGCCGCAGAGATCAGGCACCTTCGCACATCCAAATTGCTCTGGCAATATTGTCTTCGTAGATGGACACAATGTATGCACACCTTAGTCTTGCCAACCTTATTACATGATCAGTTTTAGAAGAAAACACACTTAAAGTAGTCATCAAAAAGGGAGAAAGTACCGGAACAAAGCCTTTTCTTCCGGTACTCTCCCCCAGGCAGAAGACCACGTTCCAACTATCTACAACAAGTCGATCCTATACTCAAACATGGGAACGCCAATAGTACTAGAATCCGGCGAGTATACATGTAGAGACTGATAAATGTGGAAAAAGTCATAATTATTGAAGATTAGAGTAACATGGCGCTTTACTATCTCTGCTTGTCCCGCTGGAGACGGCGTGATGATGCTAATAATGTATGTGTGTGATTTGATGGTAATAATAGAGTGTATGGTGCGTACGTCGGCGCACTCGTCGACGTCGTGGCAGGTGGGGCGCGCCGCGTCGGGCGCGGCCAGCAGCCCGTCGCCGCAGTCGCAGCGGTAGGCGCCGGGCGTGTTGTGGCAGTCGCCGCCGCCGCAGGGCCGCGCGCCCGCGCCGCACTCGTCCACGTCGCGGCACGTGCGCCCGTCCGCGCGCAGGTGCCAGCCCTCGCTGCAACACCGAGCCTACACTCGCACACACACTGCACACTCACCACCCTTTGGGCGTTGGGACACGTGATCGAGCGCCTACTTATAGGCGGCGGTGATCACCTACTATGCTTGTTAACACCTTTGTTGTATATAAAGAATTTAAAGAATTGGAATTGAACCACCTCGATGTATGCCTACCTTTCTGGCAGAATCCGAACTTTCGTCCATTATGCTCTGCTATGCAGGATCGAACTTTGGAAGTTGATACGAATGCAATCTGAATTTACAATTTAATAAGTGAATTTTCAAGAAACAATCTAAGATTCCGATACCGATCTAAATATCGTAAGAAACAGATTTCCACAAGATATTTCTAGAACAAGTTTAATGATATCACTTTACGCCTTAGGAAGGCTTTCCAGCTTAATGTGATGTTATCATAGGATATTTAGCTAGATGTCCAGAAGATCATTAATGACTTACCGACAAGTACAATGGTAGGAGCCGGGCGTGTTCACGCACTCGTGCTGGCACCTGGACGAGTCCTCGGAGCACTCATCAATATCCTCGCAGTGAGACTTCACAGTACTCTGGGCGTAGCCTTCGTCGCACACACACTGGTAAGTGCCCATCAAGTTTTCACAAGCACCATTGCTACAGATACCTGAAGGGAAAGAGGACAAACGGTTATAGCATCAGAAAAGCACCAAGGCGTACTCTGCATACATCAAAGGAAGGTGAAATGTTACACTATTTTAGAGAACTGAAAAATATACGTTTATATAAACCGTAAGTATAATAAAGATGTAGGAAGAAAAGGCTTCTTCCTATACAAGAGAACAAGAAAACCATTAATTGGATCACGCAAGTGAGATAGATAGAGAATTGAACAAAAAGCTGTATACGAATCTGGTCATCAATTTGTGTTCTGTTCTACTTTGCCGTGTCAATAATGACTGAGCATCATGGTAAAGACTCACCAGACGTAATGGAGCATTCGTCGACGTCCTTGCATGAGAGCCTGTCGGGCGCCAGCTCCATGCCGGAGCCGCACTCGCAGCGGAACGAGCCCGGCGTGTTGACGCAGCGACCGCCGCGACACAGGCTTC
The DNA here is from genome assembly GCA_016069955.1 of Drepana arcuata. Taxonomy (NCBI): domain Eukaryota; kingdom Metazoa; phylum Arthropoda; class Insecta; order Lepidoptera; family Drepanidae; genus Drepana; species Drepana arcuata. The sequence goes on from JACCPG010000376.1 coordinate 46,224, forward strand.
GGGTTTCAGCGCATTCATCAATATCTGACAAATATCACAAAAGTTCTTAGTACGATTCAAACCGTAAATTTTCTTCGGTTCAGAGATCTGCAAGGAAATAGGTGGAAACATATCGGAAGTATGTTTTCACAATATAACATACACTAAATGCTAAATATACATTCTTGGTTCGAAATCTGTAATGCTCAAATCTAAGACGCTCTACTACAAGCCGCTCCCCCTATTGCCATCATATTCTATTGCTATTGCATTTTATACTATTGCTATCATCGTCATATGTCTATCGTTTCTCAAACACGACTATACAGACGTCTCGATTATATCTTTTGCAATAAAGCTCGTGATCTGATTAATTTCTGTACGTTATTTCAGTGTGTCAAAAGTGACGCTAAAAATATGATAGAATTTAATCCCATTATGCGAGGTAGAGAATAGAGGTCTTTACTCACCGACACAAACTTTAGAGAAGTCGTCAGCCTTATGTCCAGGGCGGCAGTGGCACGTGAAGCTGCCTTCAGTGTTGCGACATTCGCCCGAGCCGCACACGTCGTCTACGATCTCACACTCGTTCACGTCCACACACGTGTGATTCTTTGAGTCCTGCCAGTACATATTAAGCTTAATAATGGCTTCTTCAAATTCTTGCTTTTCTACTTTTTCTTTTTTGACGTGTATACATATCAGGTTCATTTCAAAATGGTTTTGGGCTTAAGAACTAGGCTAGGAACCCGGAAGATGTATTTTGTAGAGATATAACGTAAATATCGCACTAATATTATAAATGCGAAAGTTTGTGAGGACTTTTGTCACTCAATCACGTGATATCGGCTAAACGGAATTGGATAAAGTTTTGCAGAGATAGCTTATTAGCTGTACTAATGCATAGGATATGTTTTTAGACCTTCTCATAGCCCGGGAAGCAGTCGCAGGTGAAGGTGCCCAGCAGGTTCCTGCAGCGGCCGTGTCCGCAGAGGCCGGGGAAGGCCGCGCACTCGTTGACCTCCATCTGGCCGGGCACGAGGCCGAGGTCGCCGGGCCCCCAGCTGCCCGCGCTGCCGTTGCCCCAGTTGCCGCCGCCGCCTTCGTTCCAGCTGTAGTCCTCGTCGTTGCCATTGCCGGGGCCGATGTGGTTCCAAATGGTGGATTTATTATTGCTGCCGTCCACGGGTCTGTCCCACACGTTAGGCTGGGAGGACACGTCTGATATGCAGAGGTTTCGGTAGGAGTCGGTACCTGTCGCCGAAAGTAAATGATATTAAATAGGATATTAAATATTTTACAGGCAAGCACTGTAATTTTCATGCAAAATAAAATTGCATTCAGTGCTAATAAAAATATTTAAAATTTCCTTGTTCAAGTTTGACGGCCATATAATTTACGTTTCCGCAAAGGCAAAACAATAGAATGTTACTAATTAGAGCATTTATCTCACCCTTCTTCGGACACGCCTCGCAGCGCCCATCGCCCCAGGCTTTACCAAGAGAAGAACAACAGCACACGGCTCTGTAGACTACCACTTGTAGAGGATTGGAGCATCGACCGCCGATAAAGTCCGTATAGCAATATTCGCGGCGTGTGTCGACGCACCGGTTACCTTTAAAAACACGATCAAAGACATTTTATAATCCTACTTATATTCTCAAAAGGTCGTTGCCTGTAGGGATTATAACAATTTGTGATTTTGTGAGTATAGAGTACAGCAGAAAGTGTATTAACACTCCACGAGCTATACTTTGAAGGGAAACCTCTCTCTCAACAGATGTATGCAAGGTGCCTAGAAGATGGCCCTTAGTGGAAATATATGTAAATATCATCTATTTTAATATATTTTCATGGGTGGAATTTTTGTGATAAAATGTTAACTGGCCAATAATTATATTATTACTATCAAAACGAATACATGTACACACCAGTAGCGTCAAGAGTGAGTCCGGGAGGGCACTCGCATTTGTAGGAGCCGTCCGTATTAACGCAGGTGCCGCCGATGCACAGCTCAGGGTCCAACGTACACTCGTCCACGTCTCGACATGTCGCGCCGTCAAACTATGCAGTAATTATACTAGTCACCATACCATATTCAGGACTTCATCCTGGGTAAAAGCTTTAGAAATACAAACGTTTTACAAAAGTGAAGCCAGTTAATGTCAGTAATAGTACTAAGTGCTATGCTGACGCTCAAACCACGAATGATATCTAGCTACTGTTTTTTACCGTAACTAGTCTTGCATTAGCAAACACAAATGCTTGCTTAAATATCATTAGGTCCTCGACGAGTCTTTTACAAACCTCATTCGCTTCATTCACATTCATCAGACTCATCATACATGCTTGCTTTTGAAAACTCTTTAATCACTGCATATTAAGAGTTTCAAGAAAAGACAAAATATATTCTCATTGAGGTTCGTGCATTGAGTGGATGGAGCGTCACTGCAGTCTCATGAGCAGCTCCAACCCAAATTGGGCTTCGGGCCGGTGCTGCATTTTGCTTGAATATTAACGGCAGCGCGTATAACGAACCTTAGCGAACCCTTTAGGGCACGGGCAGTGTTCCTGCTCGCAGGGCTCGCACGGCGACCCCCAGGCCAGGCCGATGCTGCAGCAGCACTCCTGGCGCAGCAGCGGCCTCGGCGCCGCGGCCTCGCACTGCCCGTCCACCACGCGGCGCCAGCAGGAACCTCTCCGGTTATCTAAATGTATATCACTCACTTATTACTAGTACTGATATTTTGGCTTCGGACGCGATAAAAAATGTGCATCAGTCGAAAATTTGCAAATCCTCACGCCTTCCACAAGGGTCTTTGAAGGAGTAGAGTACCTGCGAGTTCATCGTCGTTACTGAAGCACGAAAATAAATATATTATGTATTGTATTTCTTCTCAGACGTTTGCAGGTTTCCACTCGATATTCTCCTTCACCGTAAAGCTCGTGGTGTGACTTACCACTACACTTAACTTCAGAATAACTCATTGGTACAATCGGGATTCAAACTCAGCCACCACGGGTTAGTATTGTACGACACAGTTTTATTGTGGGGCCCTAACAGTACTCTTTAACTTACCGAGACAGTGTTGGGCAGTGGCATCGAGAACAAATCCATTTTCACATTCGCATTCGTAGCTTCCATGTGTGTTTATACACCTGCCATTGTCGCAAGGGTTAGATTGTTCTGAAAATTACAAAAAGTATTGGACAAACTTCGGACGATTATTGACTTAGGCAAGTCTAATCATTTTGTTTAAATTTAGTCATAGAATTTAAACGGCAAATATATTAAAAATATTATTGAAAGGTCAAGTTGTGAACAGTTGTGTACAGTATTTCACTGTAACCCATGTATGACGGACCCTTGGAAACCAAGACTGTGGTTACTCAATTAATTATATTAAGTTTTAGGTACCTACTTTAATCCACTAAATCGTTAAAGATTATTGATGAACGGTCGAACAAAGCAGTGCAATGAATTCGTTTGCGTGAACTATACGTTATTGCATTAAATAAAATATACCAAGTAACAAATTAAATTTGATAGTAATACCAAGCTTCCTGAATGGACGCCGAATCCGAGATGGCATGGACTCATGATCAATTGGCCAAATGTTAGGATGCCAATGACTGGAAGGTCAATAATGATATTGGGTGCTTTTGACACAAAGGGTCGTAACCTGTGGCGACTGGGAACATGGGGGGGATGTCCCCCCGGTCATAGTCCTTGACGATGAAAATAACCTCACCCTCGCATTCGTCTATGTCTCGGCAGATCTGTTCGTCGGGCTCGTAGCGAGTGCCGGGGGGGCAAACGCAATTGAAGCTGCCCATTGTATTGCGGCACTGTCCTCCTGTGCAATACTGGAACAAACAGGACCTTTGTATACCACGCATACATTACACGTAAGTATCCGAACAATCATCGAGCCTGATAGAACTTCTTCTAGAATCTCATTCTTTTATTCTTTATTTAACCGTCTAGTTACTTTCAGCTACATTTCCCCGCAATTCTAGTTGCTAATCCTTTGAGCTATGTCAACTACTTTAATTCTTCGTCGGAAGCATTTAGCTGTAAATTCTTGTTACATTTGAAATGTCATGTCACTTACCGACTGATGCATATCACACTCGTCTATGTCCCTACAGATCCCATCGCCGTCGGGATGGTACCCAGGGTCGCAAATACACTTGTAGCCAGGCTCGAGGTTTTCACAGGTACCGTGGGGACAGATTCCAGGAATCATGGTACATTCGTTGATGTCTGCTCCACCGTTGTCTTTACTAGATCCTTCAGGACAAAGGATGTCGTATTCCTTGCTTCCTTGCTCAGGACATCGCTTACAGGATACTCCCCATCCCAAATGGAGACCTACAACAATGTTCAGTGTTAGTGAGTTTCGACCCTGTGTTGGTGTAAATAGATATTATATTGAAACAGTACCTTTGCTAGAACTGCAACAGCACTGTGATCTAGTAACGGGATTTGAGCCCGGACCAGTACAGTGATCTTCCTCGTATTTTTCGTAACACAAATCTTGTACTTCGTCTGTAAAGAAAAATATATATATATATCCTCACGCCTTCCCACAAGGGTCCCTGTAGGGGTAGGCAGTACCCGCACACCCACTTTTTGCCGAAGATACATTTTAGGTTTTAGTCCATCAACCATTATGTTTCTCAAATATAGCTCAAAATTAATTATTTTAGATTTTTTATTGCTTTAAATTCTTCGTGTATCTTTTCTACCCATTTCTGTGGATGCTGTAGCTCACAATAATTATATTCATCGGGCACGAACAAATTACTATGTTGCATGAAAAAATGCAATGCGTCCCCGCATGCACAAACAAAAAATGCTATAGTTAGGAGTAACCATAGTAGATTATAGTAATGATTAAGTAAGCGGTGTACCGAGGCAGGCGCGGCCGTCGTTGCTGAGCGTGAAGCCTGGCAGGCACTCGCAGCGGAAGGAGCCGGGCGCGTTGTGGCAGCGGCCGTTGCGGCACACGCGCTGCTCGGCGCACTCGTCCACGTCCACGCACGCGCCGCGCGCCGCCGTGGCGCGGTAGCCCGCCTCGCACACGCATTGGAACGAGCCCTCGCTGTTCACGCACCGCCCGCCCTGCGACACAGTGCGCCTGCGCTCATTACTACATTCTCCTGCCATTCGAATCCTTACTAATATTATAAATGTGAATGTAAGTTTGTTTGTTACGCTTTCACGCAAAAACTACTTAACCGATCATCATATAACTTCGTACACATATTCTTGGAGGTATTAGAAGTAACATAGGATACTTTTAATTGAAAAGAAATAAAAAAATTAAACTCAAAAAAACCATCCACGCCGACGAAGTCGCGGACACAGCTAGTAAAACTATAAAAGTCATACGAATTGACAAATTTGTAATAAGCAAATCAAAAAACTTTTATTCGAAGTAAGTGAATACACAGTGAAATATAAATGATTTAATTACCGTTACTACTAATATATAAGACAACGCTTTACATACATACTTTTACAAACAGCCAAATATCTCAGCTGAAATGACCTCAGATCAGTCAGGAGCTCTGACTGAGCCGTGATC
>JACCPG010000376.1:52796-72429 GCA_016069955.1 Drepana arcuata
AATGCTTGCTTAAATATCATTAGGTCCTCGACGAGTCTTTTACAAACCTCATTCGCTTCATTCACATTCATCAGAATCATCATACATGCTTGCTTTAAGCGTTTCAAGAAAAGACATATTCTCATTGAGGTTCGTGCATTGAGTGGATGGAGCGTCACTGCAGTCACTCTGGCCTTCGTGGTCCCCCTGAGCAGCTCCAACCCAAATTGGGCTTCGGGCCGGCGCTGCATTTTGCTTGAATATTAACAGCTTGAATAATAACGAACCTTAGCGAACCCTTTAGGGCACGGGCAGTGTTCCTGCTCGCAGGGCTCGCACGGCGACCCCCAGGCCAGGCCGATGCTGCAGCAGCACTCCTGGCGCAGCAGCGGCCTCGGCGCCGCGGCCTCGCACTGCCCGTCCACCACGCGGCGCCAGCAGGAACCTCTCCGGTTATCTAAATGTATATCACTCACTTATTACTAGTACTGATATTTTGGCTTCGGACGCGATAAAAAATGTGCATCAGTCGAAAATTTGCATATCCTCACGCCTTCCACAAGGGTCTTCGAAGGAGTAGAGTACCTGCGAGTTCATCGTCGTTACTGAAGCACGAAAATAAATATATTATGTATTGTATTTCTTCTCAGACGTTTGCAGGTTTCCACTCTATGTTCTCCTTCACCGTAAAGCTCGTGGTGTGACTTACGACTATACTTAACTTCAGAATAACTCATTGGTACAATCGGGATTCGAACTCAGCCACCACGGGTTAGTTTTGTACGACACAGTTTTATAGTGGGGCCCTAACAGTACTCTTTAACTTACCGAGACAGTGTTGGGCAGTGGCATCGAGAACAAATCCATTTTCACATTCGCATTCGTAGCTTCCATGTGTGTTTATACACCTGCCATTGTCGCAAGGGTTAGATTGTTCTGAAAATTACAAAAAGTATTGGACAAACTTCGGACGATTATTGACTTAGGCAAGTCTAATCATTTTGTTTAAATTTATGTCATAGAAATTACACGGCAAATATATTAAAAATATTATTGAAAGGTCAAGTTGTGAACAGTTGTGTACAGTATTTCACTGTAACCCATGTATGACGGACCCTTGGAAACCAAGACTGTGGTTACTCAATTAATTATATTAAGTTTTAGGTACCTACTTTAATCCACTAAATCGTTAAAGATTATTGATGAACGGTCGAACAAAGCAGTGCAATGAATTCGTTTGCGTGAACTATACGTTATTGCATTAAATAAAATATACCAAGTAACAAATTAAATTTGATAGTAATACCAAGCTTCCTAAATGGACGCCGAATCCGAGATGGCATGGACTCATGATCAATTGGCCAAATGTTAGGATGCCAATGACTGGAAGGTCAATAATGATATTGGGTGCTTTTGACACAAAGGGTCGTAACCTGTGGCGACTGGGAACATGGGGGGGATGTCCCCCCGGTCATAGTCCTTGACGATGAAAATAACCTCACCCTCGCATTCGTCTATGTCTCGGCAGATCTGTTCGTCGGGCTCGTAGCGAGTGCCGGGGGGGCAAACGCAATTGAAGCTGCCCATTGTATTGCGGCACTGTCCTCCTGTGCAATACTGGAACAAACAGGACCTTTGTATACCACGCATACATTACACATAAGTATCCGAACAATCATCGAGCCTGATAGAACTTCTTCTAGAATCTCACTCTTTTATTCTTTATTTAACCGTCTAGTTACTTACAGCTACATTTCCACGCAATTCTAGTTGCTAATCCTTTGAGCTATGTCAACTACTTTAATTCTTCGTCGGAAGCATTTAGCTGTAAATTCTTGTTACATTTGAAATGTCATGTCACTTACCGACTGATGCATATCACACTCGTCGATGTCCCTACAGATCCCATCGCCGTCGGGATGGTACCCAGGGTCGCAAATACACTTGTAGCCAGGCTCGAGGTTCTCACAGGTACCATGGGGACAGATTCCAGGAATCATGGTACATTCGTTGATGTCTGCTCCACCGTTGTCTTTACTAGATCCTTCAGGACAAAGGATGTCGTATTCCTTGCTTCCTTGCTCAGGACATCGCTTACAGGATACTCCCCATCCCAAATGAAGACCTACAACAATGTTCAGTGTTAGTGAGTTTCGACTCTGTGTTGGTGTAAATAGATATTATATTGAAACAGTACCTTTGCTAGAACTGCAACAGCACTGTGATCTAGTAACGGGATTTGAGCCCGGACCAGTACAGTGATCTTCCTCGTATTTTTCGTAACACAAATCTTGTACTTCGTCTGTAAAGAAAAAAATATATATATAACTTCACGCCTTCCCACAAGGGTCCCCGAAGTAGTAGGCAGTACCCGCACACCCACTTTTCGCCGAAAATACATTTTAGGTTTTAGTCCATCAACCATTGTTTCTCAAATATAGCTCAAAATTAATTATTTTAGATTTTTTTATTGCTTAAAATGTTTCGTGTGCCTTTTCTACCCATTTCTGTGGATGCTGTAGCTCACAATAATTATATTCATCAGGCACGAACAAATTACTATGTTGCATGAAAAAATGCAATGCGTCCCCGCATGCACAAACAAAAAATGCTATAGTTAGGAGTAGATTGTAGTAATGATTAAGTAAGCGGTGTACCGAGGCAGGCGCGGCCGTCGTTGCTGAGCGTGAAGCCGGGCAGGCACTCGCAGCGGAAGGAGCCGGGCGCGTTGTGGCAGCGGCCGTTGCGGCACACGCGCTGCTCGGCGCACTCGTCCACGTCCACGCACGCGCCGCGCGCCGCCGTGGCGCGGTAGCCCGCCTCGCACACGCATTGGAACGAGCCCTCGCTGTTCACGCACCGCCCGCCCTGCGACACAGTGCGCCTGCGCTCATTACTACATTCTCCTGCCATTCGAATCCTTACTAATAATTATTATAAATGTGAATGTAACTTTGTTTGTTACGCTTTCACGCAAAAACTACTTAACCGATCATCATAAAACTTTGTACACATATTCTTGGAGGTATTAGAAATAACATAGGATACTTTTTATTGAAAAGAAAAAAAAATTTAACTCAAAAAAACCATCCACGCCGACGCCACGAAGTCGCGGACACAGCTAGTAAAACTATAAAAGTCATACGAATTGACAAATTTGTAATAAGCAAATCAAAAAACTTTTATTCGAAGTAAGTGAATACACAGTGAAATATAAATGATTTAATTACCGTTACTACTAATAAATAAGACAACGCTTTACATGCATACTTTTACAGACAGCCAAATATCCCAGCTGAAATGACCTCAGATCAGTCAGGAGCTCTGACTGAGCCGTGATCGATCTCGTCAAATTCAAAAGATAGTTCTAATACACCGAGTGGTTGCAGTAACAGTAAGGCGGGGCGGCACCTGGCAGACGGCTTTGTCGGCGCACTCGTCGACGTCGGTGCAGTAGCCGCCGGGCGTGGCGGCGAAGCCCGGCTCGCAGTCGCAGTCGTAGGCGCCGGGCGTGTTGCGGCAGCGGCCGCGGCGGCACACGCGCGGGTTGTCGCGGCACTCGTCCACGTCGCGGCACGCGTGCCCCGTCTCGCTCGACTCGTAGCCTTGGTTGCAAATGCACTCGTAGCTGCCGAACAACATACGAAGTATTCACACCTACGTCTTAAGTAACTTCCAAACCTCACGTTATTCCTTTCACGTTCACGTACATTCAGTCTATTAGGCGAAAATATATATTCATGTGCAAAGATGACAGATGGCGAGACACGGGCAAAATCAAAATCCTTCGAGTTTCCTCTCAAACGTATGTTGGACTTCCTAGGCTTACATAAGTCTATGGCCATAACGTTACACTTAATGCACATCGAAAAAAGATTAATTGTTAAGTAATAATGATAAAATGTATAGTTACCCTCCGTCCCTATTCCTACAAACACCGTTGGTGCACATGCCGCCGTTCGTCATCTCACATTCGTTCTTATCGCTGCACCTCAGGCCATTTTCAACGGGGTCAAACCCAGGCGGGCACCTGTAATGACAATGTGCATACGTTACTTCAATCCAGAACACTATATAGTAGTATTAATTAATTCGTGTAAGATTTGACCTGCACTCGAACCCTCCAGGCTTGTTGACACAAGTGCCTCCCTTACAGTACTCCAAGGCGCACTCGTCAATGTCGATACAGGTCGGATTCCCGTCAGGCTCGGCCGGCTCGGCTCCGTCCCAACAGTCGCATTGGTACCTTTAAAAACAATATACTCTTTATACATGAACTGAACGTCGATTTTTCGTCATCTTAACTTTACCGACCGAAGGTCAAACATTCTACTCTTACTCATTTATCAGATTTTGTTCACTCCTATATCCCCACGGCTTCCCTCAAGGGTCTCCGAAGGCAGATGTGTGGTATGGTTACCCACACACCCACTTTCCGCCAGAGATATATTTTATATGCCAACATGACAGAGTCCATCTCCGTTACTCAAGCACGACTATACATACGCTTTTGAATTGCTTCTCAGACGTATACAAGTTTCCTCTCGACGTTTTCCTTCACCGTAAAGCTCGTGGTGTAAATAATCACTGTAAACTGTTTACTCCTAATAAAAGTATATAAGTGCATATCATCATGCCGAGTCCCTCATAGGGTCGCAGTTATATATATCTGTCTAGTAAGACCTCTTTCGCTTTCGGATAGTAAAAGCACTTGAAAGTAAAACGAAGGGACCCCTTGTTCATAGTTTATATTCAAATTGATAAGTAAATAATTATTAATTTCGATAGCACGACCATCAAACTGTATACATTTTGTAACCTTACCCTACATCCTTGTCAATACACGTCCCGAGGCCGCAGATGCCGTTCCTTAGCATGCACTCGTTGATCTTAGCAATGGCTGGTGGTTCGTATCCTTCTCCTCCGTTACCGTTGATGCTACCACCACCGTTGCCGTTCTCACCACTCTCACCATTCCCGCCGTTCGTTACGTTACGGCGCCAGTTAGGTGGGATTATACTACCGCCGCAGAGGTGGGTCCACTCGGCTACAATAATAGTGCACATATTACCGGCATGGCATGTTAAATTCAGGTTCAAAGTTTTATTTTATTTGTATAGGATGGTTTTCCAATTTACATTTACATACAATGATGTATTATATATAAACTGAGGTTTACATATGCGTATATTTACACAGGTGACAGTTATTGAGCGTCATATAATTTTTTTCTAAACCAAATTAGAGACGTCTTGAAAAAAGGCCAGGTCAAGGGTACCCTAAGCCGAAGAGCATGTACGAAGAGAATAATGAAAGTGGACGAAGCGAAAGAAGTATGTAAGGATCGTAGCAAGTGGAAAGAAGTGGTCTCTGCCTACTCCTACGGGAAAGAGGCGTGATTATACGTGTGTATGTATGTATATTTAATTAAAGGATTGCCTAGATAAAAAACCATTAAGTACTGTCTAATAACGTCTCCAAAGAAAGTCTGTTAGTTTTTCAACAATTCATATAAACGTAATTTATATAACCTCACGCCTTCCCACAACGGTCCCCGAAGGGGTATGCAGAGGTGTACAGGTAATACCCACCCACCCACTTTCCGTCAGAGATATATAAGGTGTCAACATGACAGAAAGCGAGTCCATCGCCGTTAATCAAGCACGACTATACATACGCCTTTGAATTGCTTCTCATACGTATGCAGATTTCCTCTCGATGTTTTCCTTCACCGTAAAGCTCTTGGTGTGACTAATCAATGTATTTAAGTTCAGAACAACTCATTGGTACATTCGGGATTCGAACATCGAAAATCTTTGTGTCGCAGGCAACTACTCGAACCACTCGGCCACCACGGCTTTCTGATATTTTTACATGTGTTAATTGGTAATGTCCAAGTGAACTTACTGGAGCCTCTGGGGGGGCAAGGGGCACACATGTCGCCCCACGCCCGCCCCATGTTGTAGCCGCAGCAGCAGTCCCTGTTGGACAGAGGCATGGGGAGCCTGTCGGCACATTCCCCAGTGTCGCTCAGGTATGTGAAACAGCTACCCACCCTGCCATCTGAAAGGAGCGGTCTTCGTGAAACAATTGCTTAAACACTTAAACACTTAAATTGATAAGTCTATGTGCTAAGTCTAATCTATACGCTAAGACTTCTCTTCCCCCCTTAGTGAGATTTGAAAAGATTTTGCTTGATCTTCTTCCCCTTAGAACACCTCACGTAATTAATAGACGCTCCATTATAACATTTTCCATATACAAATACGCATTCGCGGGGCAGAGCTAATAATACTCACCTATACAGAACTTCTTGTCGGGGCTGGGAATAAAGTGGGGGTTACAGAGACAGTAGTAGTCGCCTTCAGTGTTCACACATTTGCCGTTCTGAAAAGAACGAATATAATTTATTTATTGGTATTATTATATATTAAAAAAAAATGTAGCGACAACAATGATGCAGATGTGAATCAATTAAAAAAAAACGCGTTTTACACACGCATCTGATGGTTAGTCAGTCCGTCGCACTGGTCACGTGTCCTCTTACTTACCGGGCAAATATCAGGATCTTCGCACTCGTCAATGTCCTCACAGTTGTTGGTGACCCTATGCCGCCGCTGTCCGGGCGGACATTCGCACGAGAAGGAGCCTACTGAGTTCACACACCGACCTCCTTCGCATAGACCCGGGACTGCTGCACATTCGTCTATGTCCTGAGGAAATACTTCGCTGTAAGTTGGGTTTTGTAATAAGTTATGAAGCAATGAAATATTATCTTTATCATTGTTTGCAAATCATCGTAAAAGTTATGTCTGTTCATGAAGTATGAATCAAAATCATGTTTATTGTGTTTTTATTTGATACGCCAACATACCTGGCACTCTTTAGTCGCCAAATTTCTCAGATGACCAGTGGGACAATCCAGGTCCCCGCAGCGCTCGCACGGGTGTCCCCACGCGACCCCGACCGTCGCGCAACACAGCTGCTTTGTGCACACCACTCCTTCCAAAGCGCCCGTGCAAAGGGCGCCTCGCGTGTCGGTGTAGCATGGGCCTATTATACATTAAAGAGTTTTAAAAACCTTAATCCGTACAATAAAAAGAAGAGCCATGGTGGCCGAGTGGTTCGAGAAGACCTGCAGCACAAATATTGGAAATTTTAGTCTTTACTGCAACAATGAGTTTTTCGGAACATCGAGAGGCAACCTGGATACATTTGGGAAGAAATTCAAAGATGTACACGTATGTAGAGTTGTTCTTGAGAAACGGCGATGGATTTGCCATCATCGAAAAACGAGGCTGGGTACTACCTAAACAACTATGCCTAATCCTTTAGAGAACCCATGTGAGAAGTCTTGAAGATATAAAAACTTAAATATGATAAGATAATCATGTATGACTGTAAACTCCTTTGAATGGGTCGGCATAGTTGCAGGAGCCCGTATGCCCGTATTACTTTGTACTATCAAGCTTTACGTAATATTTTTTTTATACAACAAGAGTGGCAAACAAGCATACGGCCTATCTGATGGGAAACGGTTACCGCAGCCTATTTACGCTCACGATACCGAAGTATCACTTGCGTGTTGCCACTCTGTGTTCGGAGAGTTATAGTGTGTTGGCAGCATAATGGGTTTAATCCCTCTGCTTCCAACACAATGTAACAATCCTCCCCCCTCCCCAAGGAGTTCATTACTGGAAACCTTATTCACCGCGTAGGAACACAACACAAAAAATTGTGTTATTTAGCTACGGACTACGTTATGCCCTACCTCTCATTTGATTAGATGTAACTGAAAAGAGCATCTAAATATTACCATCAATTCCATCCTGGAGTTCTACGAAAAAAATGCCTTATTAATTCTCCGTTTAAGTCACGGCAACGTAATAATGTCAACCTTAGTGGCAAATTAATCACTTACCAGTTCGTCTGTCTATCTCACACCTCGTTCCTGAGAGGCCATGGAAGCAGACGCAGCGGTCGGGCGCGATACACCGACCGCCATGGAGACATGGCTCCCGGCAAATTGCTGACAACATAATTAATATATATTGCAGTTAATCAATGTATTCTTATAGTCTATACTAATATTATAAAGAGGAAAGATTTGTATGTTTGTAAGGAATTGGCACAAAAAGTACGGGACCGATTTTAAAATTCTTTCACCATTATGCCAAAATGTTTAAAAAATTTATGTCCCCCCGTGCGAAGCCGGGACGGGCCGCTAGTCAATATATATTAAGACGATATCTTTTTTGGACAGGGTTGTGATATTTAATTTTTTTTTTAATACAAAGGACAGATTGAACATGAAACTTACGCTCAGTACAGAATTCTCCGCTCCAGCCCGGTGCGCAAGCGCACGTGCCGTTTGCGCAAGTTCCTCCGTTCATACATATTCTTCTACAACCTCCCGGAGTACGGACTGAAAAAATGTATTTTTGATTACCTGTACACTACACTGTTAAGTTAACCATTTCTAAACCATCTTCTAAGTAATAATAGAAAGATGAATGTCGGGTTGTCCAAGAATTCATGTTTACTATGGGGTATCGAACCCACAACCATAGGAACAGAAACCCTGTGCTTACCAAATTGGCAATATAAATAATAACATTACTGGCGACTACACAGAAGTGAACTGGAAAGTATTAATGAGTCGTCGGAAAATGTGGATTTGTAGAATAGTGGTGGGAATTTCATAGAAAAATCTCGATCAAACTCACCAGGATAGCCGTAACCGTAGCCTCCGCCTCCACAGGAGGGCGCCTCGACGCCGTTTGAACAGCGGCACATGTTGGGCGCCACGCAAGCGCCCGGCGACCCACAATCCGGCCGACACAAGGCTGCCAAACGACCGTAATGTTATATTGGGTACAAAGATACTGTGTAAATACAGTCATTGATGGAGAACTCCCTTGGTTTTATCATGATTAACTCTTATATCCTCCTTTTATAAGAGACTATATGCCTTTGCCAAAATGTGTTTATATTAACAATGTATTTATTAGGGAAAACGACAACTCAAGATAGACTACAATGGTGGGCAAATGTTATCATTTTAAGATTACCATAAGGGACAAATATTCCATGCCTCTTGCAGTTTTAATAACAATGGTACGTCTTGCCAACTGCCTTTCTTGACCAAATGTCAAATTCTAAATCTGGGCTCTAAAAACTACATCCTACAGGCGTTTCCGTTTGGACACAAATACTCACGGACAATACATAATAAGGAGTTAGGCCTGGAAGTCCAGCCTGGGCAGCAATGCGTGCTGTTGCGACTCCTACACACGTGGGGGCTGAAACAATTAACAAACAATTTTTGAAACGGTTTCAGACCGCTAGGATAGGAGGTATATAAGAAAATTAACATCATTAGAATAAACTATGCAGATGCTTTGTAACATAACATTAAGTAATTTAGATGAAAGGCCAAATACGAGTATACATGTAGGCACAAATATACTTAAAAGTTCTCAATACGTCTCTGGCGGAAAGTGGGTGTGTGGGTACTACGTATGCACCTCTGCCTACCCCTTCGGAGACCCTTGTGGCAAGGCGTGAGGATATATACAAATAGGTATATATACAGTAGATTGAATATAAACAGCCAACCTTGACGAAGAGGAATCAACTCGATACAACGCATTAAACATATATCTGTTATCTTTGAAATGCCAAAGTGCATTATTTAAAACACACATATATAAGTTTCGAGAAATACGATAATAAGTAACGATTCGATAAAAATAATATTAAAAGATTGACTTAAGGTCTGAAAAACTCATTGGTACAGTCGGGATTCGAAATTGCAATATTTGAAGGCAACTCGAACCGCAATTGGATTAACCCATAGGATATCTTATGGGTTAATAAATAAAAACCAATTACTTACCTTGGCGCTATTATTACACACAGTTACCCTCTGAACCCGGCGGACGATAACGCGAAATCACAAGCTTATGTGAGGACCCCGTATTGACATTGCATACACCACTTTTATGGAGATAATGTCGAGATAAGTAAAGATACTTAAACAGAATAAAATTTGCATTGAGATAGATAACATAAAGGCTTATTTACCTTATCATACTTGTTATATAAGGAAGTGTGTGCAATAGGAAGTAAAAAGACTGCATTCAACTATCCAGATCAAATCGATCTGGATGGGAAAATCAAGAGTCCTCGCAATTGGCGAGCATGTATGACGAGACTGATGAATATGGATGAAACGAGGTCTGCAAGTGTAGATAGAACTGGGGTTTCACCCTCCCTTCCTACTTCGTGAGTGACTCGGCGTGATAGTATGTTGTGTGTTATGTAAGGAGGTGTTATAAAGGAGAGGAAAGTATACAGCCTGCCTGATGTCATGTAGTAACCGAAGAGACATCACTAACACATTGCCCACGGTATTAGTCTTTAAATAATTATGTCCATACTAGCAGACAAAGGGTGGAACGATACTCTACGTAAGATTTGAAGATACAGTTTGCCTTATGTGTATTTTCAAGTGTACCTTTCCTTCGAAGGCATCGGCCATACCTAATGGCCGTGACCTTGTAAATAAAAGTAACGAATACCCTTTTCCACGTGCAAACAGACCTCGGCGACATCTTTATACAAGCACACACTTGTACGTGACTACCAACTTAGTAACCAATTCAAAATACTGTTTATGTAGGTGTCCAAACATTTGACAAACCAATTCTATACGTATCCAATGCGCATTGTGTGCTGTGTATAATTCATTAGCAAATCAAATTTTGACGGATCTTGACCATCGAGGCTTTGTGTTAATGAATCTATATGACACACGACAAAAGATTACCATTTACAATTACGTAATTTGCTTCACAAAACGTAGAGATGAGCGATGATCCTGGCGGCCACGCCGCGGCTGCAGTGTCAGATAGTTGACCGTATAGACCAATTCGATACGGCTGTTGAGACTCATTTCTGTTTTAGGTCAAAGAGTATCTATTAATTTGTCCTTAGCCGTTACTAATTGGAGACCTTGTTTTAGCAGTCTTGTAGGTCCACAGCAGGTTGAACGCTCTTTAATTAATAGTATTAATGTTTATTCCTGTGAACATCATAATTCAATGTCATTTGTGTACTAAGATTTATGTGCGTATCCTCACCGGGGTGCTTACTCCATACTCCTTTTTCTATTTTAATAAACACGGCGCAAACAAGTTGTATACAAGAATTTAAAAATTGACCCTTTAAATTGTGCTTTGACTCATAGTTTAAGTAGTCATTACGCAACAGAAAGTAAATTCTTAAGGTCAGCAGATGTGTTCTAAACAACTTTTCAGTTTACCACGTTTTATAAATGTCAGGTCGGGTTCAGACCCCGGGAAGCATAATTGTTTATTCTGAGCTTTAGTACAATAATTTGACACCTCTTTGATATTTATGATGAAGGAAAAATCGTGAAGTTCTCAATCTATAAGTTATTCAAGAATATCATGATCGGCAAAATGTGGGCCACCATAGATCACACCTGTGTAGTGAAGATATTAGAAGATTCACTTGTTACTCGTGCTGTATATAATATTACTTGGAACCATTGTCGTACCTTCCACATAAGGCACAAGCACAGGACACTCCCAATGTACAAATGATTCATCCAAAATACCGTGGGAAAATGTGTTACTCGATGTTCCGGTAATGTAGTATTCCTGAAGTAATGCATCCCTGACCTTAGGACTCGCTTCGTCATCACCTGTCCCACTATCCGAGCTCCCGAAATTACTAGCGTGAAATTCACCCACGCGTAGTTGGAAGATCGCGTTACAACACACATGGCTGTGTAAGGCTTTTTGACAAATGCCAAAAGCTAACATTACCGCTTAATATGGTACTACAGAACACACGTTACTTATATGGTGGGCATTTGAATAACAAATAGGACACTAAAGTTTGCGTTCCGGTTAGTTATTATATTTTGAAAATTGGAAATGGGAAAATTGATGCGTCCGACCTACACAGTGGACTATCGCGCTTCTTTGTGCCCAAAAACTATTGCCGAAATAGAAAGCACAAACTGTTCGCGGTGCCATATTGCCGAACAGTGGCGCACGCTCAGTCTCCGATCTCGAGGTCACTGACAGCACTCAACGCCCTCCTGGACTCAAGTGTAAATCCTGAATGTGATGTGCTGGCAGGTGAATGGAAGGTGATTATGAATGAGTGTCTGGCATACGCGAGAGAAGGCCATCTTCTTCTCGGTAATATATTTATATTAACCTTATTTATTATTACTCATATGTATTTTTTTTACTTATACCTACACATTAGCGTAAATGACCACGTTGTCGTGCTAATTGTAAATAAATAAATAAATAAAGTAAATAAATTTTGGATGTATATTGAGGTTGATCGGTAGAATACCCATTACCCATACATTGTTTCTTAATACATCGTATATATGATATGGAATGGACGAATTTATACTGTTTAAAATTTTGATTCGTAATAGTACATGACCCAACGAGCGTTACGGCACAGGAAAACATCGTGAGGATACGAACAAAGTCAAAGATGCGTGTAGGTATGGTCATGCTTGGAAAGTGACCTAGTATATTAATAGTAGTCTATGGAAAGTGATCAAGTAGCTGTTGATCACGTTCGCATCCAAATATATCTCCGGCGTGTTTTTGGGTAATGAGGCAGAAAGGTTTGTACCTACACTTTCAAGGACTGGATTATGATTATAATTAATTGCAATGCTGCTTAGAGTTGCTTTGCTCTACGGACTAATGTATAGACCTCCGAATAGTAGGTGGTCATAGGCATGTCTTTGTAGCATACAGGTTTTCAAACACCTGTCCAATTCATCTGAATAGAACAGTTTGACGAGTTTTTACCAAAAGGCATTGTTTTGAGGGAGACAAGCGTGTATTGTCCTATTATTAAAATCCTCTGCGTGAGTCACTGCCGCGATCTATACAAGGTATCAATGTATTCGACACACGCTTACAATTACAAGTGCGATGCTCTTTCTTCGTTGTCTATTTACATTCACGCACATGCTTTACTTACACTTTATGTGAAGAATACTTCAATAATATACCTATTTTGAATTATTTCATGAAAATGTAAAAATACAACTTTTTACATATCATCACGCCGAGGCCGTCAGAGAAAGTAGAGTACAAGTTCTCTCTATACTAAAATATGTATCATATAATAATTATACACACTGACGCCTGTCCATAAAGGTCCCTAAAGGGGTAAGCAAAGATGAATAGGATGCTAAAGACATATTTTTGATGCCAACGTGGCAGATAGCGAGTCCATCGCTGTTACACAAGCACGACTATACATACGGCTTTGAATTGCTTCTCAGGCATATGCAGGTTTCCTCTCGATGTTTTTCTTCACCGTATCGCTCATGATGGTATCTCTATAATCACTGTACTCAAGTTTAAAAAGCTCATTGGTACAGTTGGGATCCAAACTTGCAATATTTGTGTTGCAGGCAACTACTCGAGCCTATAATATATACATAAAATATACCTAGCAATTTCGAAGAATATCTTAAAAATGTGTATAAATGTTTAGAATCCTACTAATATTATAAATGTGAAAGTTTGTAAGTTTGGATGTTTGCGGTTCTTTCACGCCAAAACGGCTGAACCGATTTGGCTGAAAGTTGAAATCGTGATGGCTTATACCTAGGAATAGGACATAGGCTACTTATATTTTTTTTAATCCCGAAAATTCAAAGTTCTAATATTATAAAGTATGACGCTCTTTCACGGCACAGCGGCTGAACCGATTCTAGCAGGAAAATACATAAGCTACTTTTTCGAACTCCACGCGGGCGAAGCCGCGGGCATAAGCTAGTAAAGAATAATTTCCTGCATGTACCGAGCCTTAGAACAGACCACTCCTCCCAATTGTGGGAAAACAACTTTATCAACACGTATTATATAACGCTATGAATATGAACGATAAGACTCTTCAATCAGTTCTTATTTTGAAGTAGTTGCACATACATACAGTTGAACTTCTAACCCATTGTACTCGTATACAGGAAGTGACTGACTATTTTATGATCGTTATGGCATTCTAAGGAGACCTATGCACGGGTGACAGAGCTGATGATGAAGTTGGAATTCGCAATGGACTCACCCAACAAATTGACTTGGAGCCCGTTCATCTAAGGTGCGGGGCCCGCGCTGCCAGTGGCGAGGCCTGAGCGTGCTCTGCGGGTACCGGGGCTCGGCGCTTGCGCCCAGCACTAGCAGCGCAGCCAGGATCCGCCACAATGTCATCTTGGCACCATCACCCTATTGGAAAATACAGTATGAAACACCACGAACGATTCCTGCAGGGTCAGCAACACACGAGCAGTACCCATCGCAAGCCTCCATACGCGGCGGTAACCGTTTACCATCAGGCTGGCCGCGTGATTTATTTGCTAGTTTTATAAAAAAATATATATACTATTTACTTAGTACAAGTAAATATCGCGAGGAGACCTGGCATATGGCCTATTGGGCGACACGATTATCCTGAGATGCAATGGCAAATAAATATATATATCGCGGAAGAGAGTGGGTGTTGACGCACCATTCCCTAACTGTCCATCATAATCCAATAAGATGCGGAAAGTAAGTTTATTACAATGCACAATTCCAAGCACCATATGTAAGGCATTAATTAAAGCCATTCACAAAATTGACAACTGGCTATCGATAAAGCGTTATCTTTACACTTTAATTCAAATACATAATTAAGTAATACGTGAAGTGGAGCAAAGATTGGCCTCTTATCAATAAATTGCACTAAGGTTTATTGTTTATACAACAACTGATACGCAATCTGTGCCGAAAATATCTTCTTACGTTGTTCAAGATACAGTGGTACAAAATGTGGCCTCATCTGAAGATTGCTATTGGGCAGCTATTGGGATCCTTGTTGATGTTCTAAACTTAATTTCAAGTTCCTTCTTAGTATAAAGTTGTATTTGTGGTGAAGTCTACTGCAATGACCGCAGTTTAAAAATATTATAATATTTAGGCTTATTACCGGTATATAAACTGTTACCGGTACACTCAGCAATTTTTCATGGGATAAGGAATAAAACAGAACACATCCAGACAACGAAACAATCATTCCCAAAAAAACGTACATAAATGGGTTTTATTGATTAATTACAACTTCACGTTCATAGAGCAAATGTACGGAAATCATACATTTGATATAAGACAATTTATATATTTCCGAACTAAAACATATAAAGTAATTCAAGTGACATATTTCAAGATAATAAACTGCAATGTTTCAACGTTCATTACGTTAACAGTAAAACATGACATTTGTCGTGTGCTCCTTCTGTTATCAAATGCTCCTTGAAACGAGCACAAAATAAGGCTACTATAAAGCAAAAACAAACATCAAATTGAATTAATGCTTTAAGACTAAAATACCAAGAACGCATATGTTTCTTGTTTCGAATAAGTTCCAAAATAAAACGAATGATACATTTTGGAGAGAGCAATTTTTTGATAGTTGTATCAATACTACTACGTAATGTTGACATAGACGAGGATTTTGAGAAAGAAACGCATTGTGTGAGTGAGAGCAGATATGCACAGATGGGAGAGCCTGGCAGAGGGGTGCGGGGCTCAAGGAATCTGTGCCGAAATGATAACGAGGGCCATCGACCCGCGCCTCACTATATCACAATCTGTTTCTATAATTAGTAAAAAATACCAAGCGGAGTCTTATGGTTCCCTTTTTACATTGACACAGGAGTTTGACGTATGTATCGGATCGTAATGGTTAGTGACTCCCTAGCTTACAGGTGGACCCGGTGATGAGTTAAACCAGTGGGATCGATTGTGACGTCATCTGAACTAAAATCCTTGAATAAGACGTGCGAATAGCTTTGTCAAGGCTATTCAAATCCAGCCCCAAATTCGTTCCCACTCTTAAAGATGTAAAAATGTGCTAGGGAAAATGCATGTATTAAAGTATAACAGCTCATTACAATCTGACATACAATTGAGGAAATTGAGCTTGGTAAGGAGGACTTACGAGGAGGGTAGGTAGAGTAAGTAAAACCCTCAAACATCTCTAGACCTGTTCGCTTCAGCCACATTCAATATTCTCTATGTAAGCCGTTTTCGAGTGTGCCTTACGTTCCCATTTGTAATCCAATCAATTAGATCGCGGCGGTAGAAGCGTGGTCTTCCTCTGCCTCTACTTCCAGCCCATTTTATATATATTTATAGTTTGACATATTTATAACTGCTGGCTACATGGTACACTAATTAATTGCTACAAATTTTATTGAGCCGTCATGATCAATCCATCAAATAAATTACAATATTGCTTGTCAATACTCTCAGTTTATATATTGTAGTGGTTTCAAATATACATTTAAGATTAAACGATATCTTAGCGTGTACGGTCCAAAGAATAATCTGCGAAGGTAATACATTTCTTAAAACCATGAGATGATATACATTTATTAAGATTGAAGGTCATATTAATGAAACTTATTTTTCTTGTTGAACAACATAACTTAATGCGTATCTGCTAATGATCCGAATGGGTACAGTATATGAAGTTTGGAAGTGGTTTATAAGTCTAAGGTAAAATGGCATTCTATTCTCTCCGACAAAATTATGAGGGATTCGTGTCACAAATATCCTTCATTATAATAAAACTAATGGGGATTCCACAGTTCATGAAAATACAAATTTACTGAAGCTTAGGCTTGTAGTGGATAGTAGAAGTCATACAAACACTTAATTACATAGGAGAGCCAAAACACGGGTAGTCCTTAATTTGAAAGGAGTCTTGGTCTAGCAGGGAATACATGCGATGTACGTGAAGCATGTTGATGAATCGTGCGCGTATAAATACATATCACGTAACATCCTAGTCCTATCCAAGGTATTCCAATTATTCCCCAATCCCGTCCGTAAGCATCAAATCACTTTGGTGAGTCACCGGGAGCCCGCCGCCCACTACACTCCGACCACTACCGATGGATACTGCTTATCATTTGTGTTGCATATAGTTTTGTACTGGACCAACAATGGAATTTGCGTGCGAAGGATTCTATAATTTAACGCAATCGAATAAGGATGCATTTTAACCAACCATCATTTGCAGTATGATTTCCATAAAATCAATTTCAAAATCAATGCATGTGACAGGGCTTACAATTTGCCAGTTCTTTGATAAACAATAAAGATACGTTGTTTGGACACTGTATGGACCAGTAGAAAGTATGAGTGTCGAGTGGTTGACAAAACAGATATACAATGCAATATTGTCTGGAAGAAGAGGCAGAGGAAAACTAATCCTACAACCTATGTATATCAAATCGATCAAATACTCGAGGTTCGGTACGTAGTAAGAGTAGGTACCTACTCGAAACTGTATAATGCGAAAGAGGTCTGAAGCTTAGAGAGGACTAGCGCAGTACTGTTTCTGTATACCCAGAGAGGAACTTGTCAAGATGATATTCAAAAATAATTTGATTTCTACGGCAAATGGTAACAAAACCTTCGTGTCACTGCGAATTCCTACCAATTCGAACAGATATCGACAGGCATGTATCCTCACGATGTCTTCGCTATCGTTAAGAACAAGGGTGGAGTTTCTTTTTTCTCTTTATTTAAGAAGTTTTGTCGCACATCGACTATGCCACTCCGTGAGGTCAGTGTAACATATAAATAAAGATTGGTAAACTTCATCAAACAATGAGTTGAGCTGAAAGACATTTGTCTGAAAAATAAAGTATTCTAACACGAACCTATCAAAAATATATATAAACTATACGTAGATACCTGAGGTAGATACTATCCCTAATGAGGGATTGGAGCGACAAAAGCCAACGACATAAAAATAAGTCTGTCAAAATATAATGAGATTTACTTTGACACCGTTACACAGAAGTGCTCGGCCAGTAATCCTCGAAAGTCCCAAATTATATCACAATAGCAAACTACTCAAAGACCCGTGGTCAATAAACTCGCCTTTTATTACCTTCCAATGAATGGGCACTAATGAAACTCTCCCAAAACACTCGACCTCGATCTGATCCGGGATTCTGGATTATGTAAACATGGGAACCGGGTCGATCACTCCTTTGGACTCCGGAATGATGCATCACAAAATGTATTCTTTACACCAAGTAGATACTATTAGAGTATCAGGGTCGTTTCGTTAAGCGTATATTTCTCTCCACAGACAACTGAGAAAATATATTCATTCAACCTCATTCACGTATTATAAATACGAATCTGTCTGTTTGTAATTGCTTGACATATATCGTAACGACTTCCCACAAGGGTGTGCGAAGGGGTAAGCAGAGCTGTATCGACAGCCTTTTTTCGCCTGAGATACATTGTAAGTGCCAACGTGACGGATGGAGACTCCATCGTCGTTTCAAGCACTACTACGTCATAGAATTTCTTCTTAAACATATGGAGGTCAACTCTAGATATTTTCCTTCGCCATAAAACTCATAGTGTGAATAATTCACTTAATTTCAGAAAAAAATCACTGGTATATTCGATATTGGAACTTGCACTCTTTGCCACCACTCGACCACCAGGGCTTTTTAAACTATTGACCAGGCTTAGATGTACATATTACAATATGAATTAATCGCCTTAGATGACCATCGCCCTTACTCAAGCACATATACATACTCGTACATATATCATTGAATTGCTTCTCAGACATATGCAGGTTTCCTCTCGATGTTTCACCATAAAGCTCGTGGTGTGAATAATCACTATACATACGCGAAGTTCTGAAAAAGATTCGAGCTCGCAATCTTCGTGTTACAGGCAACTACATGAATCACTCGGCTGCTAAGGCTCTATCTAATCAATTAAATTGTAAGCTTCTTTTTCATTCAGTCTTTGCTGAATTGCTAAATTCTCTCATAACGAACAGAAGGAAGTTTTCACCGAGGCGAAAAATCTTTAAGGTGATGTCGTTTTAACGAAAAAAAATAACTTTAATTTAGAGTTTGACTGTAGAGTTTTTCAATAGCAAAGTACCTTCTGTAAGAACATTACTACAAAAGTTATTCCTTAACTAGACGGCTTCATGTTGTGCTCTATTCTTTCTTCCTCTCTCTCTTACGCACATTCTCTTATTTCCAGAGTCTGTTCCATCACGGACAACAACTATTAAAACATTGACCATTTAGCCAATAACATTAATATCAATTGCCGGTGGCAAGTATCGAATTTGAATGCCATTACTGGCAATGAAGCAATTGTATCATCGATATACATAATTTGGTGGGTATTGTAACTCATCTGAAGCCAGAAATTGGAGTGGTTATAAATAATAATAATATATCCTCACGCCTTCCCACAAGGGTCCCCGAAGGGGTAGGCAGAGGTGTATAGGAAATACCCACACACCCACTTTCCGCCAGAGGTATATTAGGTGCCAACGTGACAGATGTATATTGATAGACTCATAATATGTATTTACATATTGTACATCGGTCTCTTCATGTAAAATACTTATAAAAATAAGATTTTATTTGTTTTTCATTTAATATTTTTAATATTGAGCCGTGGTGGCCGAGTGGTTCGAGCAGTTGCCTGCGACGCAAAGGTCGCAAGTTCGATTCCCGACTGTACCAATGAGTTTT
>JACCPG010000377.1:0-36740 GCA_016069955.1 Drepana arcuata
CCGAAGGGGTAGGAAGAGGTGTATAGGTAATACCCACACACCCACTTTCCGCCAGAGGTATATTAGGTACCAACGTGACAGATGGCGAGTCCATCGCCGTTACTCCAGCACGACTATACATACGCCTTTGAATTTCTTCTCAGACGTAAGCAGGTTTCCTCTCGATGTTTTCCTTCACCGTAAAGCTCGTGGTGTGACTAATCACTGTACTTAAGTTTAGAAAAACTCATTGGTACAGTCGGGATTCGAACTTGCGACCTTTGCGTCGCAGGCAACTGCTCGAACCACTCGGCCACCACGGCTCTTGAAGCTACTAAAAGCGTGTTAAAATAAGAATATTAACATCACAGAGACCATAAGATGAGTAGGTTTGCTTCCTGTTTATCGAGGAGTTTAACAGTTTCTTCTTAAGCAACAACAATGTTGTGAAGAAAATTTCTATCCAGTCTAAATTTCTATGTTGATTAATTCTGAAGATACTTGTGGAGGTTAACGCGTCTACCGCCTCTGGATATTATCCTTTCGAATACAAGCAACTAATTATGCTATGTTTTTTTTACGACCCTGGAGGAATCTAATCTAATTCAGTAATGAGCTCTTTGGGGAGAGGGGAGGATTGTTATATTGTATTGGCAGCAGACATTAGTCCTATTATGCTGCCAGCACAGTATAACTCTCCGAACATGGAGTGGCTGCGCGCAAGTGATACTTCGGAGGCTACGGTACCGTTTCCCATCAGGTGGGCCGTATGCTTGATTGGCACTCTGTATACCAAATATAAAAAAAAAATCAGTACGAACTCATTGGTACAGTCGGAATCCAGTCATTGTTACAATTGGATTAGAAGTTGCAATATTTGCGTTGCAGGCATCTGATCAAACCACTCGACCTTCACGACTCTTAGCCATCATGCTACATTTAAATATTAAAAACATACAAATGTACTTATAAATACATATTTCATCACGCTGAGGCCCTGACGGAGTAGGCAGAGATAGTAGGTAGAGCGCCAGTTGTTGCTAGATTTGGTGACACGATATTTATTTCAATACAAGCTGACCCGGCAGACTTCGTACTGCCTGAATCGATTAATTAAAGACCTAAACTTTTGTATAAATTAATTTCAAAACAAACAAAACGTATTGAATAAAAAAGCATTTTTTTGCCACAAATCTCCGTGTTCTGAAGTGCGACAGAATGATTGACATAATAGTTGGTTGTTAAACCTAATATCAAATATTATGGTGTGTTCAGAAACTTAATTTGTGTCAAAACTTAAGATTTATCAAAGTTATTCGAAATTATTCGATTTTTTCTCGCCTTTTAAACCTTCCCTAGACCTCCACGAACATATCAAGACTAAGATAAGATAAATCCGTTCAGCCGTTCTCGAGTTTTAGTGAGACTAACGAACAGCAATTCATTTTTATATATATAGATTACATGTATGTGTTGCGTCAAACCAAGTTTAAATTCTATATCAAATGGTTAATATATAAGGTAGGTACAGATTAAGTTACAAGCTTTAATGGGTATTGAAGAGACCATTAGAACTTCAAAACTAATAATCCTGACTAATCGATGCATAATGAAACAGGGCCATCCATATAATATATTGGAGTTAGTCCTGGGAGTGCCGTCAACCAATACACTCAACACGTGATTCAGTGTTCGATTTACGTAATTTGGTTTGTACTCACATCACCATGTTACTATCCAGAAACCAGGTTCTACTACATCTACTACAAATGTTATAAGCGTGAAACTTTGCCAAATGTTTTCTCCCTTTTCACTCAAATAATAATAATAATAAATTTATTTCATCAAACAGTTACACAAAATAAATTATTATGCTAAGGTTAGTAGTATTAGCTAGTCGGTTTCAGAATGGAATGACAAAGCATTTGCAACTGCTGACATTGCTAGGTTGCAGAACAGCCTGTGTTAATGTTAAGCAGGCCCATGCAATATATATATGCAAATACAATAGAATAAATAAATATCTTGGCATAATTACAAACAATTGACATATTCCCAAACTAAGCAAAGCTTGTACTATGGAAACAAGACAACAGTACTGTATAATACTTATAAAAAGAGCCTGAGAGAGATGAGTTTTTCTGAACTTAAGTACATTGATTAGTCACACCACGAGCTTTACGGTGAAGGAAAACATCGAGAGGAAACCTGCATACGTCTGAGAAGAAATTAAAAGGCATATGTATAGTCGTGTTCGAGTAACGGCGATGGACTCGCCATCTGTCACGTTGGCACCTAATATACCTCTAGCGGAAAGTGGGTGTGTGGGTATTACCTATACACCTCTGCCTACCCCTTCGGGGACCCTTATGGGAAGGCGTGAGGATATATTATTATTATTATAAATACTCGTGTTCATCACACAAATATCTGCGCCAATGGGGATCGAACCCGCGACCACAAGCTTGGCAGTCAGGAGCTTTGACCGCTAGAGAGAATAGGACGGAATGTATGTTTTGTTCAGGAATACAAGAAACCTCATTGGAATCAATTATACGGCGGGTAAATCTGCGGGGCACAGGTTTATACTAAGATGATATAAATAAATGAACATTATAAACCAATATTCTTGTCATATAACAGAATATAAAATCTTGTTACATAACATCTGGCTAAAGTGAGCGGGTGCCGTCATTTCCTCAACAAATTCCCTTGGGCCGTAAACGGGTTGAATTAATATAGACCTTCACGAGATCATTTCTGGGTCGAATGATACGTTCCGATAAGTCACTCTAATGGAATTTACGTTGTCTCGTCTGTTTGTTTATTGTGAAAGCCGCTAACACTTACGACAAATGTCCACCAAAAACTTGAAATTTTGCAATTAAATATAAAAAAATATACATACATACATATCATCACGCCAAATCCCTAACGGGGTAGGCAGAGAGTATAGAACGCCAGTTCTCTCTAGACTTACATACCTCTTTCGATTCGTCCACATTCATCAGTCTCTTCATACATGCTCGTCGGTTTCGAGTACTCTTAACGTTCCCGTCCTTGAGAGTCCGATCTATTTGATCTATTTGATAAAAAAATATATTTAAACATGTATGAAGAAACTGATGCATGTGGACGAAGCGAAAGAGGTACGTAAATGTAGAAAGAACTGGCGCTCTATACTCTCTGCCTATCCCGTTAAGGAATCCCTGTGATGATTTATGTATGTTGTAATGAAAGAGCCGTGGTAGCCATTTCGTACTAGTAGTTGCCTGCAATACACATATTGCAAGCTCAAATCCCGACTATACCAATGAGTTTTTCTGAACTAAAATACAGTGATTAGTTACACCACAAGCTCTACGTTGAAGGAAAACATCGAGAGGAAACCGTCATACGTTTGGGAAAAAACTCAAAGGCGTATATGTACGTATCATGCTCGAAGGCTAGGGCAAATAAATACTTTGAATAGAAAGAGGTTGATAGTAGTTTACGTAAAAGTTACACTACTACTAGTACAAGCATATACATATTATATGTCAAATTCGAATCGAGAATGGCATTTAAGTGATAAACTGGTCAATACATTATTGGTTAGATATAACTCAACGACCAATAACAGGGTTTCTAAGCCAACACCATCTGCTCGAGCACCCCTAACATTTACCCGGTACATTAACCACGGCGCCACAAGTGGACCCTTCAAGTATTTACTCGAAATTTTATTTATTACCTCGGAAATCTCCGACCGACGCGCGGTAGATAAATTTTAACTGTTAAACTTTACACGTTGAGCGTACCTACACATATTTGGCTGTTTGCCTAGATTTCATATACTGTACTTTTCTTGAAATAATTTAGCACAAATTTTTGTTCAAAATGTATGACATAAAAGCCACCGTGGCAAGGTGGTTTGAGTTTTGCAACAAAAAGATTGCAAGTCCGAAACCCGACAGTACCAATGAGTTTCTATGAACTTATGTACAGTAATTAGTCACACCACGTCCTTTACGGTGAAGGAAAACATCAAGAGGAAACCTTTGTAGATATGTTTGTGAAGAATTTTAAAGGCGTAGTGCTTGAAAAACGGCGACGGACTCGCCATCGGTCACGTTAGCACGTGAATATATTTCAGGCGAAAATACGGCGTTTAATACTCCTCTGCCTACCCCTTCGGGGATCCTTGTAGCAAAGCGTGAGACCAAAAAATAATATAATAAACAAAAAACTTGACTTCGAAAGAGACTTGCTAATTAAATGTCGATGCACGCTGCTTTCATTTGATACTAAACCCAGAAAAAGATATTATATGATGTACATTTTTAAAAGAAAACATAGATTATATCACACAATTTTCATTACGAGCAAAGGAAATGGAGATGACTCAAGAGTACTCCAGAGGAACGTCTAGTTTCAAACAAGTTTTATATACCACTCATTATACTTCAGTCAGTTGTATGACTAACTTTTCGTACACATTTCCCGAGTCACGGAGTACGGTGGTGTATTTGTTAACAATTCCGTGGACAGAGCTAATGCAAATTAGTTTAGTTCGCCTGTCGGCAAGCTGTGTCCGTATTCCTGCTGAGAATTAGGTATTCTCCACTATACAGTCCAATTTGTCAACTTTAAGACTCAATCTACTTTGGATAAACACTATGGATAAGGAAACTAGAGATTAATAATAAAAAAATAATATAAAAATTATATCTATTAATAAAACATTAAAACGAATTAATAAATAACAATAAAAAAGATTTATACCTAAAGAAGTAAAAGGAATATAAAATGTAATTCCTCCTATAAATCGAATATCTCAAATATTTATTATATGAATAGTGAGTGGGCGAAGCAGAGGAATATCTCGTTCCAATTAGCCTAGATCGAATCGTTCGAACACAGATGGGATCACCAAGAATACGATACACCGACATGAATGTATATATAAAGAGACTGATGAATGTGGATGACTGAAAGAGGTCTGTAAGTCTTGAGAGAACGAGCGCTTTACTCTCTCTGGCTACCACGTTATATGTTTCGTTATTATTAAATGCTACATGAACATAGTGATTGTATCTCGCGTTCGGACACATTATATTGGCATGCGATTTTGTCCGTAGGTAGGTATTTATATATAACATTCCTCCTAACCGTGGTGGCCGAGTGGTTCGAGCAGTTGCCTGCGACACAAAGATCGCATGTTCGAATCCCGACTGTACCAATGAGTTTTTCTGAACTTAAGTACAGTGATTAGTCACACCACGAGCTTTACGGTGAAGGAAAACATCGTGAGGAAACCTGCATACGCCAGAGAAGAAATTCAAAGGCGTATGTATAGTCGTGCTGGAGTAACGGCGATGGACTCGCCATCTGTCGCGTTGGCACCTAATATACCTCTGGCGGAAAGTGGGTGTGTGGGTATTACCCATACACCTCTGCCTACCCCTTCGGGAACGCTTGTGGGAAGGCGTGGGAACTACAACTACAATACAATATTTATTAGTTAAAATTACAATTTGTATGTATTAGTAATATCTTAAATTTTTAAGCGTGACGTAATGATATCGTTCTTGAATAAATATAATAGATATTTATAAAAAAAAGTAAAATGGACACTCAGTTTCAGCCATATCTCCCTTCACAACTCAACGAATGCCTCACATCTATAATCACGCTTTATTCGCACCCCATAAGGTCCACAATACATCATCGCACTCTGTCTCTGCGAGAACTTTTTCAATCAACAACTTGGCAAAATCAATTTATTATCCTTCGAGATGACCTGTCACCTACCTCACTATCTTTGCACATAAATTTGAAAAGAAGCCCAAAAAGCGGACATACCAAATACCGCGAAGCAATTACTCGTAGAAACGTATTGAAGTAGGCCGGCAGGGGGTGTTTAGACCCGAAATGGGTCTAATGGGAGCCCATCGATAGGTGGTTATCTGGATCATAATGGGCTTGTGCGCTTGTATCGCCTTTATCTGCTACGTATGTTTATGTTAAGCGATTAGAAATTTGAACATTCAAAATTGTTTACTACGTGAGTCTACTATCTACATTAGTCTAATGTACTACACTATACGAGTTATTGTGCGCTCTCAACAACTGTCAAACTGTAGAGAAAGTGTATCTTCTTTCACACACTTCCTCCTAACGCCTTCCCATAAGGTCCCCGTAGGGGTAGGCAGAGTTATATAAATGGTACCCACATACCTCTTTTCCGCCGGAGATATATCATAGGTGCCAACGTGAAAACGTGTTTCTTAAGCACAGCTATACATTAGCCTTTGAATTTATTCTCAAACGTATGCTGGTTTCCTCTCGATGTTTTCCTTTGCCTTAAAGCACGATGTGTGACTAATAGCTCTATTAAAGTTCAGAAAAACTCATTGGTTCAGTCGGGATTCGAGCTTGCACTCTTTGTGCAGCAGGCAACTACTCGAACCACTCAGCCACCACGGCTCATTTCTTCTCTCATCCCCTCTATATGTCCAAACTAAAGTCAAATATTTCCAATCACATCTTCGTTTATGCAAGTTTTGCGAATCTCTTGTTGCAAATTTGATCTTAAATAGTTAAGCTGTTTTTGGGAAGGCGAGTGTAAATGTATACTCCCATGGTGATTAAAAGCAAATCATTCCGCCATCACGGTTACCTGTCACGGCGGAAGGCGCGGGAGGCACGTCGACAACTTTCCAAAACTCCTGATTACCAGTTGGCGGAATCATTTGGGCCAAAAGTGCTCCAACTTCTGGCGACGTGAGGGTTAACGAAGCGTTTAAATTTTTGCACCAATTGCGGATTGTTTCGCTCGTTTGTTTTTGATTTTGAAACTTTGCGTTTACGGGTTGTAATAAGTTTGCTTTAGGGTTGCGATGGAATTTGTGGAATGCTCATCTTTTTTCGTCAAAGATTTAAATTTAAAATTTTTAAATTTATAAGGTCTCTTCATGATGATTCCCTTTCCGAATATCTGGTGTGAAATATCACTGTAGTGTAGTTCGGAAGAACTCATTTTACAGGCCAGCGCGGTTTGCATCGCAACTGCAATGTCGCCGTTAACAAGTTTTTTTTATATAATAGTTATGTAACAAGGTATTTTCATACGGTTATGTAACTAATATCCTCACAAATTATCTCGTTAATAATACATACATACATATCACCACGCTGAGTCCCTTACGAGGTAGTAAGGGAGAATAGAGCGCCTGTTCTCTCTAGACTTGCCTACCTCTTTAGCTTCATCCACATTTATCTGTCGCACATCTTCGCCGGTTTCGGTCACATAGCTTTGGACATATACAAAGGATTAGTGAAGAAAGATTGACGAAACAGATATACAAAGCGAAAGTGTGTGCATGACGAGGCAGAGGAAGGCCACGTTCCAACTACCTGGATCAAATCGAACGGAGACTCATTAATAATATTAGTAAGATTGATATAGTATCCACACACCCACTTTCCGCCAGATATATTTACGTGCCAATGTGACAGATGGCGAGTCCATCGCCGTTACTCAAGCATGACAATACATACGCCTTTGAATTGCTTCTCGAACGTATGTAGGTTTCCTATCGATGTTTTCCTTAACCGTAAAGCTCGTGGTGTGCTAATCACTGTACTTAAGTTCAGAAAAATTCATTGATACAGTCGGGATTAGAGCTTGCGGTTTTTGTGTCGCAGGCAACTGCTCGAACCACTCGGCCACCACGGTACTAAATATATAATGTTACCTCATTAAGCCATGCAGTGGTAACCAAACAGGAAGCGTCCTACCGTCTCACACATCCCGCAGGAGTAATTCAAATCAAACATTCCACCGCGTATTGCCAAATGTAATTTCCCACTTGATCTAAATGCCGGGATGCTGCGAATTAGATTAACGTTACCTACCGTTAATATACGTGGTTTTACATACACACGGAATTGGTTTCGCTTTGGAATATTGTTCTACTAGCGAAGTGAATGAACCTCTCGCCAATGACGTACGATATTAAGTGTCATCGTATTATTTTTTAGTCAATAACATAGTCGGCCGTCTGGTCGAGTGGTTAGAGCTCCTGACTGCAAAACCTGAGGTCGCGGTTTCGAATCTCGCTGAGGGCAGATTTTTGTGTGATGAACACGAGTGTTTGTACCTTAGTCTTGGATTGCCTATGTATTTATGTATAAATCTATATATATAATTAAATATATCGTTGTCTAGTTACCATAACATAAGGTTACCTTAATTTGGGACTAGGTAAATTTGTGTGGAATTGTCCCACGGTATTTATTTATTCATTTATAATAACGTCAATGACTCGGATGTTTATATTATAAGCACGTTTTTACCACAGTTCACTTGTAATACTCATACAACCATATCCTCACTGAGTCTCCTCACGGGATAAACAGAGAGAGTAGAGCGCCAGCTCTCACTAGACTTACAAACCTCTATCGCTACACTGAATCGTTTCACAATGTTACAAACATGATGTCCGGAAGCCGTTTAAATCGAGGCAAACAAAATTGTACGATGATTAAAAAGCTGTTATGGCCAAGTGGATCGAGGGCTCCGAAAGGGTAGGCAGAGCTATGTAGTAGTTCACCCTCTTTCCGCCGTAAATATATTAAGGTGCCAACATATCATACGTTTGCATTTCTTCTCAAAATGTAGGCAGGTTTTATCTCGTTGTTTACTTAAAGTTTGTGATTTTTTACATTAGTTTAGAATAAAATAATCGGTACAGTCGGAATACACACTTGCAATTGCGGTTGTAGATGACTACTCGAAAAACGAAGGTTAGTATACGATATTTAATAGCTTACAAACTCGCCTCTTAAAGTGTACGCCAACTTTGCCCAATAAGAAGAAAGTCCAAGAGCAAGTTTAATTATTTGGGTCTCTATTAAGATAACAGTAACGTAACTTGATCGTAATAGTTTTATCAGTGTCACTATGTTTAATTTGAAAATACATATGATCAGATCCCTATGGACCACTCGAAACCTTGGTGGTAGCCATGTTTCGCGTGCTAATGGACCCACCTTCGATCCCTTCAAACTTGTATGCTGTTGATATGCGTTCCCTGCGATAAATGTGTGGTGTAGCCAACCTGCAATAAATAGACTGGGAAAGTAACTTGCACGAACGAGGTATTAACGGTCAAGATGACTAAATACCCATTAACCCACTAAAGATTTCGAGTAGCGAAAGACTGACGAAAATGATTTTCCTTACGAAAACGTGGAAGAAGAGGCAAATAAAGAACACGTTTTAAATACCTCGATCACAATCATCGGACACTCAAGGATGGGAACATCAAGAGAACACGAAATCGGCGAACATGTATGAAGAGACTGATGGATGTGGATAAAGCAAAAGAGTCTGCAAGTTTAGAGATTCCTGGCGATTCCTTCCCTGGGACTCAGAATTACACAAGAAGGGTTAAGACACGAACGCAGTGTCAGTAGCCAGCCTAATATCTCATGTTATAAATTGCCTGCAATAAATAAGTCATTTGAAAATATAACACGTACGTACGAATATGTCAGATCAGTTTACCAAATGTATGTTCTTGCGATGGGGACGCCCGGCGGCACGAGGCCCATAGTCCCGGAGCAATTTTTGCAAATTCGTTCAGTTGACTTTTCATTTGCGAAGTTGCGGGCTTTTCGTGTAATTTTTTCATTGAACCCCTTGCTTGCGTCCCTATAGAATTGGGCGGTTGTAGGGCGAGTGCATATTCATGGTGTGTTAGGAATTTTGGCGCGATGATCCCATCGTCATTTGTTTTGTTGTTACGTTGGCTTCGACATAAAGAAATGACAAGTGAAGAAAGATTGACGAAACAGATATTATACAATGCGAAAGAGTGTGAAAAAATAGGCAGAGGTAGGCGATGTTTCAACTCCCTAGACCAAATCGATTGAGAGACTGTTCAATGCGGTAGCGAAAGAGATAGGTATTTAAGTCTGGAGTGAATTGGCGCTCTATTCTCTCTCCCGTGAGGGCATCGGCGTGATGATGTCTGTATTTTTCCATCGAAAGTTCTAATTTCCCAGTATTTAAGACACGAAAAGGAACTATAATAATAGTGGGACATACCATGATAAATACTTCCCAAGAAACACCGACGGAGATTGATCTCACGACCAATCTCTTAGCAGGCATTACACTGTGAGAGGACATACCAATTTGCCTATAAGTGAACCAAAATTGTATTACATTATGTACAGTTTCCGCATACCTTTAAATATTACAGGATACCGGATGTTCACTAAGTGAGTTTTAAAAGTAATTACTTTCTCATAATGAATTTATTAACATCAGTATCACCACTGGCTTATATCTAAGGGAATGTTTATGGGAGGCCTTGAACAACGAGTCTTCGGTTCAAAATAATAACGAAAGGCTGGGACCGGCTGCACAGCTTCGGATGGCAGAATTGGAACTTGTTGGCTATTTTACTGCCAGCAAAATAACTTAAATAATATATCCTCACGCCTTCCCACAAGGGTCCCCGAAGGGGTAGGCAGAGGTGTATAGGTAATACCCACACACCCACTTTCCGCCAGAGGTATATTAGGTGCCAACGTGACAGATGGCGAGTCCATCGCCGTTACTCAAGCACGACTAAAAGCAAGCAAAATAACTTCACCTTAGGTATACCTATGGTATTTTTCCTTGTTGTTAACAATGAGTAGCAATAATATTCTAATTATAGCGAATTGATGTCAACGACGTAACAACGTCGTCGTCAACGTTGTCAAACATCGTATACGCATACGTATGAGCTTTATACTAAAGTACGATTATGGAGCATACATGAAGCCTGCATACGTTTGAACAGAAATCAGAGACGTATGTATAGTCGTGCTTGAGAAACGGCGAAGAGCTGACCGCCCACCACGTTGGCACCAAGGATATATCTCCTTGTAGTAGGATATATATCTCGTGTAGGTACTGACTGTACACTTCTTTCAACACCTTTGGGAGCTCTCGTGGGGAGGCGTGCAGCAAAATCACAAATTGTTACAGACTGGCGATGCTCTAACTTGGACTCCAACCACCCAGACGAGGGTGCCTTACTGAAACCTACATCTTTATCTTCCTTACAATATCTAAGCGATCCAACTCAGGGCAGAAAGCTTGTATCATTCAAACCCCTATAAGACGATTGGAGAGTAATGCGATCAGAACCCGCAATATCGTGCAACGCTTGAACTCCTAACCTCTAGAAAATTAGATCGCACCGTCTGATTTATCCTCCTGAATTGTGCCCCTGTTTCATGGATTTGATGACATGAGCAATGCGCATCGATCCGCTTAGATGTAGCAGAGACGGTACTATATATATAATAAAGAAGGGGTAGGCAGAGGTTAATGGTAGGTAATACCCACACACCCACTTTCCGCCAGAGGTATATTAGGTGCCAACGTGACAGATGGCGAGTCCATCGCCGTTACTCAAGCACGACTATACATACGCCTTTGAATTTCTTTTCAGACGTATGCAGGTTTCCTCTCGATGTTTTCCTTCACCGTAAAGCTCGTGGTGTGACTAATCACTGTACTTAAGAAAACCTTCAGAAAAACTCATTGGTACAGTCGGGATTCGAACTTGCAACCTTTGCGTCGCAGGCAACTGTTCGAACCACTCGGCCACCACGGCTCTCAGTACTAAGTATATGTGGAAAAATTAACAAGTCATTAGTTCTTAGCACTCATACCACAAGGGGCTTGGAAGGAGTAGGCAGGTTCCGGTGAAAAGAGAAGGGTTTGATGGCGGATTTGATGGTTTGGATTTGAGCACCACTATATGTGCGCCTTTGAATTACTTCTGAAAAGGGTGTAGGTTTGTTTCATCACGATATTTTCTTTGCCGTCACCTTCTTATTCTATTTCTTTCTTTACCTTAATCGTAAAACTCTTGTTCTGATCAATCACTGTACTTATTTAAGATCAGATAAAATTAATGATACTTGTCGAATCAATTTTGCAGACTAGGTACTACTTTAACCTTTCGACACAAGCTCCTTGTTTTAAATAATAGATAAAATGGGTACATATTATACAAGCAAAGCAAGACACACAATTTTCAACTTACTAAACCTTTACATAAGGTTGGAAACGGAAAACAAACCACTAACAACACAATTATAAACGTAATATTGTAATTAAAATAATCAAACTTTTTAAGTACATGTTTTGCTAATTAATGATAATGGTTGAAATAAAGCTCGCTCCAAACCAGGCAAAAGGACCGAAACAAAGTTCGTAAATCCCTTTTTTGTTCAGCCTACCCGGTAAGGACGGGATCTGGTCAAATTAGAGAGTTCCTGAAAACATCAACGGTAATTGATACAGCTGAAAATGTTTTAGAACGGTCGTGTGCATGCCACGTCATCATCCACCGTCAATTAAAATTAAAGAACCAACAGTCATTTTTGTATAAGTAGGTATCGTTGTCTAGTTCCCACAAGACAAGCTTTGCAAAGTTTGTCTTGTCTGTTTGTGACTAGTTCAATTGGTGTGAGATTTCCCATAGTTTCCTTTCTTCCAACTTTAAAACAAAGTCGCTTTCTGCCGCCGGCCGATACGCTTAAATCTTTTAAACTGCGTAATGGATTTTAATGTGGTATCCATAGTACATGGAGTACTTTCAAGAGGAAGTTTAGGATTATTTAAGGAAATGGGTCAGTGTAGTGATATTTATTTTAGTATACGCCTTCCCACAAGGGTCCCCAAACAGGTAGTACCCACACGCTTACTTTCCGCCAGAGATATATTTTAGGTGCCAACATGACAGATGGTGGAGCCTATCGCCGTAACTCAATCATGACTATACATACACCTTTGAATTTCTTTTCCGGCATATGCAGGTTTCCTCTCGATGTTTTCCTTCACCGTTAAGCTCGTGGTGTAACTAATCACTGTACTTAAGTTCAGGAAAACTCATTGGTACAGTTGGGATTTGAACTTGCAATCATTGTGTTGGGCAACGATCTTATATGTCTTAAAATACATAGCCATGCAAGACTACGTATTTTAAGACATATAAGATTTCCTCTCGTTGATGTTGTACGTTCCCTAAAAATCATTGCGACAGTCGAGGTTTCGAGGTTCGAACTAGTAATCCCTGCGTCTCAGGCGACTACTCGAACCACTCGGCACCCACGGCTCTATTATTATGTACTTTCTCGGTACGTCTAGTAATTATCATCAAATTTGTAAAACGAATTCGGTTATCCTATCTCAAACAGCGGCGATTACCATAATTTATTCATATCCATTTATTCTATGTACACTCGCTGAGAGGTTTATTTAACACAGAACCGCATTTACAGAATCCCTACAGACGATGCCACATGGGGAGTGATCAATCGTTCATTCACGTTTTCATTGCTGTCAAAAATGAAATGATTCCCAAATGTTATTATGTTTATTTACATTTATGAGGTTCATGTAATGCAAAAATTTTTGATAGCATAATTTGTAGCCGTGGTGGTGCGAGGTTTAAATGAAGCTGCAAAAAGATTGCAAGTTCGAACCCAGACATGAAAAAGGTTTTCTAAACTTTAAGTGTAGTTATTACACCATCATCTTAACGATCAAGAAAAAGATCGTAAGAATTGTTTAAGGCATCTATATATTAATGGTAAAGTCATGTCTGGAGATAGCATCAGAGATCTTTCACGCTTGTATTATATTAATTATGTACTACATAGTTAATATTAAAATAAATAAACATACAGAGGCAGAGGAAGACCACGTTCCAACTACCTGGATCAAATCGATTGGACGCTCAAGGACGGGAATGTCAAGAGTACTCGAAACCGATGAGCATGTATGAAGAGACTGATGAATGTGGACGAGGTATGTAAGTCTAGAGAGAACTGGCGCTCTATACTCTCTGCCTACCGCGTATGTACAAACATACATTTCATCACGCTGAGTCCCTCACGGCGTAGGCATAGAGAGTAAGTAGAGCGAAATGTATCTCTAGATCTCTACATAATCATACTTACTTACATGGTCAGACATGTTACATTAAAGAATAGGATGAGTATTCTTTAATTTGCGTGAGGATATATATATATATCCAGTCTGCCTTCCCACAAGGGTCCCCAAAGGGGTAGGCAGAGGTGTTCTTTAATTATATAAAAATATATTCAGTAACAATTAACTAAATTATGGGTTGACATTGCGTGAGTGATCTGTTCATTGCCAGTGCTAAGGTATTGTGATTATGTATGGATGTATGTTATTCGATCACGCCATAACGGCTGAATGGAATTGGATTGAATTTGGTATGAAAAGAGATGATTATCTATCTAGATTAATTTATGCTTCATTACAGTAGGAAAGGAAATGGAAAAAATATATTTATATTAATAAGTCTACACCAAACTAAGACAGATGTATTATGTGGTTGTTAGGTGGTTCCCCGGCGAAGCCTCCGTGTTTGAGCGGTAAATCCCGTCGTGCTCTACTTATTTTAAATCCCATTAGCGTCTCAAAAGCAGCTCCCTCAAAGCATATAATACGTCCGCTCAATTCAATCCCCGTTTCTTAAACTGTAATTTAATTAAAATCAATTGAGAATACACTGTCAGACGGCTTATCAAGCCTCACAAATCAGTTCTAGAAACAAAGGTCCGTGGACAAAGCGTTATCTAACAAAGAAACTCTCATTAATAAAGAAAGGATGGTACAGCGCCATTCTTTTCTGAACTCCCAAAGTTCATTAAATAGTTGGAGAGCTCGAGGACATAGCACTGTTTGGAGATCAAGGTAAATTGGTTATTTGTAGTTGTGAGTAGGAGTTTTGTTAGTAATTCTCTAAGACACGGTATACAATCACGGCCCTCAAGAGTCCCCGCCGGGGTAGGCAAAGGTGTAACATTATCTTATTTGCCGGAGATATCTTGGTGCCTACGTAGTAGATGCTAAGCCCATTGTCATTTCTCAAATAGGACTATACATACGCCATTATTTTTTTCTAAAACGTTTCCTTACGTTGTTTTCCTTAACCTTTAGGGTCGTTGTGTGATAAGTATTAATTAATTACTTACAAAATTACAAAATTACTAATTAATTAAAAATTAATTACAGCGGAGTTCGAACTCGCCATCTGTGTGTTGCATTCGATCCATCCGATCACAACACCGCAAGGTAATGCAAACATTTGTTAATTTATCAAATTCTTAAAATCTTATATCCATGTAAAAAAAATGTGTACGTTGTTATTTGCACAGTTGCACTATAATTGCCACTCAGCTCAATAATTGAATTATCGCACCTTCCCGTTATCAAAGAGCATCGATTGATCCCGAGAGCTATTCATTAGTCGGATGCTACGAAGCTACGAGGCTACGAGACTACGGGGCTACGGCGTAGCCATGATTGAATTGCTTCTATCTTTGGATGCATGCGAAAAAGAGTTGTAAAGGATTTTATGAGAAGATAATTTGATTCGGTGCTATGCCAATCGGCTTAAAAGTTGTTTGACTCCACGGCTACCTTCTATCACCGTTTTTCTTCTCACAATACATAGGAACCAAACTGGCTATGCGGTTTGTGTCCTTCCACAGACGCTGCGGCAAAGAGACCGATTGGAGCTTTTCCAAAGGTTCATGGGATGATCATACTGATGGAAACGACCAACCCGAACCGTGCACCTTTTTCGACGATTTATAAGTGCCCATTTAGGCCTATGATTTATATATTTTGATTTTGATTTTGGATTTTGGCCAGCAAAGCGATTCATTACCATGGAGTCGGTAATTGCGAGCCATCAAGGTTTCTGGTTTTAATAAAAAAAAAACGAATTTCACTTGTAATGTAAAAAGTAGAATTTGTGTCCTCTGCATGATACAAATTCAACTTTTTTGAAACTAATTTGGTTTCAGATCAAACTTGTAGAAGCCCCTATTATTGAGAGAAGATTGAGCATAGTGGATAAGTGGTTCGAGTAGTCGCAGCACGCGGCAAAAACCGTTTCTCACATTATTTCGAATGCCGAATGTATCAATGAGGTTTTCTGAGTTAAGTATAGTTATTAATCACACCACGAGCTTTACAGATACGGAAAACATCGAGAGAAACCTGCTACGT
The DNA here is from genome assembly GCA_016069955.1 of Drepana arcuata. Classification (NCBI taxonomy): domain Eukaryota; kingdom Metazoa; phylum Arthropoda; class Insecta; order Lepidoptera; family Drepanidae; genus Drepana; species Drepana arcuata. The sequence continues at coordinate 16,088 of JACCPG010000377.1, forward strand.
TTGAGAAGAAACTCAAAGGCGTACATATAGTTGTGGTTGAGACATGGCGTTGGTCTCATCATCTGTCACTACGGCACCTAAAGATTCCTCCTGCGAGAAGCGGGCGGATTTGAGTGCAACGATAGAAAAATCATCGAAGATAAAAATCATCCACTCTTCAATAGACTCCCCCGAATTCCTCTCTCAATTTTCATTTAACACTAAATATAGCGCACGCAGGTCAAATGCCACTGGCCTATTTGCTCTTTTGACCTATAAAAATAATATATCCTTTTTTAACCCACTAGTTAGGATGGCTCGTGAATACAATGAACTAGCAATTAAATGCCCTAAACTTGATATATTCGATCACAAATTTATAAATAGTGTAAAAGATGTCCTCGGTTTAAAATCGAAACGCTCGTTGGCACCAGTTGTGCTGTGTGCTAACGTGCCGCCCTTGTAAACCTCAGTACACCAAATGTTTGCTTTAATATATGTTTTTAAGTTATACGCTTTCTGATGATTTAATAACTATTTAGCTGTATGCACATCATCACATTTTTGAGTTACGATCCAGTTCAGCTCTAAGTATGATTGTTATGTTATTTCTTATTGATTGTAATTTGTTTTGTGCATTAAATAAAATAAATAAATAGATAGAACCCTAAAACTATTAACGTCCGAATTAACTACTACATAGAACAGGGTTTAAATTACGTAATAACAACGTGAAGTGAACGTTAACGAGTGGCTCAGTGATGCACTCAAGATCGGCAGTAATGCAGTTTGCACTGCAAACACGCGATATGTGCTGAACTTATGAGTTGGACCACTGAACTTCACGAGTACCTAAGTTTATGGAAATCGAATGCATACGCTCTACTCAAGCTTAAACTTCTATCTATACGTCTTCCCACAAGGGTTCCCGAAGGGATGACCAAATGTAACAGCACCCTGGTATAAGTCGAAGTGTTAGCGTGACAGATGGTAAGTCTGTCGCCGGTTCTCAGGCTCCTGTCGATAGTATGACAGTCAATGTGTTATTTTCCTCTTCTTCCACACATTATTAAATAAATAAATAAATAAATACCTGGGACAATTCCACACAAATTGACCTAGTCCCAAATTAAGCAAAGCTTGTGTTATGGTAACTAGACAACGATATATTTACTTATATAGATAGATATAGAGAGCCGTGGTGGCCGACGCAAAGGTCGCAAGTTCGAATCCCGACTGTACCAATGAGATTTTCTGAACTTAAGTACAGTGATTAGTCACACCACGAGCTTTACGGTGAAGGAAAACATCGAGAGGAAACCTGCATACGTCTGAGAAGAAATTCAAAGGCGTATATAAAGTATATATATAAAGTCGTGCTTGAGTAACGGCGATGGACTCGCCATCTGTCACGTTGGCACCTAATATACCTCTGGCGGAAGTGGGTGTGTGGGTATTACCTATACACCTCTGCCTACTCCTTCGGAGACCCTTATGGGAAGGCGTGAGGATATATTATTATTATTATTATAGATAGATATATAATTAAATACAAAGGACATCCAAGACTAAGGTACAAATATTCGTGTTCATCACACAAGTATCTGCCCTCAGCGGGATTCGAACCCGCGACCTCAAGTTTCGCAGTCAGGAGCTCTAGCTTCAGCTCTAGCTCTAAGCTCTCTCATTATTGCATTATATATCCGTTTCATATAACCAAATCAAAGAAGCATATCTTTCTTAATCTTTAAAATAAAATATACATTGCTTTGATATGAGCTTCGGCACTAAAAGGTTTTCAGGTGTTCCCTAGAGAGTACAACATGGAGTTCTTCAAAAACGGTGTGTTAATATTCTTGCAGCGAGAAATAGCGAGTTGAAAGCGTTCCCCGGTGTTGAAAGCGTTAATCAGCGGCGGTTACCGCTTACCATCACGTGGACCGCATGCTTGTATACCAGGCTTGAGGTAAAAAATAAAATATCTGGTTATATTTTACCAATATACTAGTCAAATAAAGCTTAATGTACTTCAAAGTAACGTACTGGCTATAAAATATTCAATGTAAGATACACTTCAGTCAATTCGTATGACTTATAAAGCTTCAAAGATTTATTATAATGGAAGCTTTTAATGGTAAATGCTCTTGTTAAGATAGCTCCGTACTAATAATAATGTTATATTATGAATTACTTCAACATAACTAATGAGTTATGTTGAAGAAATTTAAATAAAACAGTATATGTTAAATTCAACAGATAACTTGCTATACACACACACACTCACAAATGTGTGTGTGTTATAAAGCTAGCATGTATGAAGATATTGAGCAATGTGGATGAAGAGAAAGAGATTTGTAAGTCTAGTGAAAACTGGCGCTACTATCTCTGCCTCGTGAGGGTCATGGCGTGATGATATACTTAATATATGTAACGTAATACTGTTTTTAGTTGTCCCAAATTACCAGATTTCCTAATTCCAACTTGCAAAGATACAAAATCTAATTTCAACACAAATCACAAAAAGCGTATAGGGCGCGTGAACCGTATAATCCTGAGCGGAACGAGCGAAACAAGCGAAGCGAGCGGAGATTATCGTTCAGCTGACAAATGCGCCGACCGTGACGTGAACATCTGCTGGTATATATTTTTTAAAGAATACTTCGAGTCGAATACTTCATTCAAGAGATTCGCAAATCAACTGGCGTGAATGAGGGCGTGATTGTAAAGATGAAGAAAGGCATGTTACGTTGGTTTGGACACATAGAAAGGATGAGTGAAGAAAGATTGACGAAACAGATATACAAAGCAAAAGTGTGTGCAAGAAGAGGCAGAGGAAGGCCACGTTCCAACTACCTGGATCAAATAGATCGGACTCTGAAGGACGGGAACGTTAAGAGCACTCGAAACCGACGAGCATGTATGAAGAGACTGATGAATGTGGACGAAGCGAAAGAGGTATGTAAGTCTAGAGAGAACTGGCGCTCTATACTCTCTGCCTACCCCGTTAGGGACTTGGCGTGATGATATGATGATGATGATGATGATGAATACTTCATATTACATATAATGTATATATAGAAAGTATGAGTGGAGATAGATTGACGAAACAGATATACAAAGCTAAAGTGTGTGCAAGAAGAGGCAGAGGAAGACCACGTTCCAACTTCCTGGATCTCGACTCGGCATGATTATATGTATGTATGTATGTATATGTTAAGGGCTTTAATATCTGCTAAAAGTACTCGCATGCAATAAATCTACATAAATAATTTTGTAGCACGTCAGAAGATGAACGGGACGTCAGAAGTACTCGACACAGAACAATGAAAATACGAAGAGACTGATGGATGTAGATGAAACGAAAGAGGTACCTGCTATGCTAAGAGAACTGGCAATGTACTCCCTATGCCTGCCCCGTGACAGAAATATTAGAAGGCAGTATATTATAATCAAAGGGTCTAATCGAACGCGCTCCCCAATTCTTCTGGTATCTTTAAAGGCGAAGCAGATTCCGGTACTACGACAGTTGAACATAGATCTATATACGAGCCGTGACAGTCGTAGTGGCCGAGTGGTTCGAGTAGTTATCTGCAAAACTAAGATTGCAAGTTCGAATCCTAAAACATATCTCTGGTGGAAAGTGTATTTATTTGGGAGGCATGGAGAGAGAGGCATATAGTATATATCCTCACGCCTTCCCACAAGGGTCCCCGAAGGGGTAGGCAGAGGTGTATAGGTAATACCCACACACCCACTTTCCGCCAGAGGTATATTAGGTGCCAACGTGACCGATGGCGAGGCCATCGCCGTCACTCCAGCCAGATATACATACGCCTTTAAATTTCTTCTCAGACGTATGCGGGTTTCCTCTCGATGTTTTCCTTCACCGTTCAGCTCGTGGTGTGACTAATCACTGTACTTAAGTTTAGAAAAACTCATTGGTACAGTCGGGATTCGAACTTGCGACCTTTGGGTCGCAGGCCATTGCTCGAACCACTCGGCCACCACGGCTTTTAAAGACCAACAAATTAGTGCTAATATTAATCTAGCAAGGGTTCACCTTGTCAATTACAGAAGCATTAACGCCGTGACGAATGACATGACGTGACGAGAAAGGCATGTTGAGAGAACAGACGATATATTTGTTATATCTGAGAAATGGTTTGTGAAAAGATTCACTTAAGATCATTGCGCATCAACCTCGTCTCTGACGGGAAAGTTAGATCCTATTTCAAATGTAAATAAAGATACATACAAACTCTCTGCCTACCCCGTTAGGGACTCGGCGTGATAATATATATGTATAAAGCATATTCTATGAAATGTTGACGCAAACACGCAATCTGCAAGCTTCAACAAACATGTCTTAACTAGATTTGTCCCGTGGTTCCACCCGCGTATAATAAGATTACTTTCATAGATTAGACGGCCGTCTGGACTAGTGATAAGAGCCCCTGACTGCGAATCTTTAGGTCGCCGGTTCAATTCTCGCTGAGGGCAGTTACCTGTGTGACGAACACGAGTATTTGTACCTTAATCTTGGATCGTCTATGTATATATATATATATATATATATATATATATATATATATATTACGCCTTACGCCTTCCCACAAGGGTCCCCGAAGGGGTAGGCAGAGATGTATAGGTAATACCCACACACCCACTTTCCGCCTGAGGTATATTAGGTGCCAACGTGACAGATGGCGAGTCCATCGCCGTTACTCAGGCACGGCTATACATACGCCTTTGAATTTCTTCTCAGACGTATGCAGGTTTCCTCTCGATGTTTTCCTTCTATGTATTTATCTATACATGTGTATATCATTGTCGAGTTACCATAACATAAGCTTTGCCTAATTTGCGGCAATGATAATTGGAGTGGTGTATCCCAAAGTATTTATATTATTATTCGTTTTTTTTTTCCGGGATAAAATATGTGGCAAACGAGCTAATAATCTATGTTTGCCAAATTTCATATAATTCCGCACAGTCGTTTTTGGGTGAAAGAGGAAGATCCTCACTAACTTAAGATATTAGTAAACTTACAATTTCAATGTCTTGATCATATAATAGAGTTGTAAAGTTAAGGAGAGTTTTGTATCAAACAGATCTTGTCATTGTGCTTTCTATGTAGCGACTACAAAAGAAACACGAAATTTGGGATGACTCTTCTACCCTTTAAACAGTACTCTGACTTCATAATACTCCAGCCTGACAATATATATGAAACCTTTGTTCCACAGGAATAGGATCAAAATTCTTATAATTTTATTCCAGGCTCGCAAGTAACTAAGGCGCTCGTGCTAGACTAACATAATGCAAAAGCTGGCCATTACGCATAAGTAGGTTTTATACAAAATTATAATCCCCTCGTTACTGTAATTACCTGCAAATCGCGCGGTGGCTTCGCCTTAATTTATGAGAATTAAAGCGGTAAATAAATACCTCATAACGACTTTACAGTAGCGTGAACAATTAAGGAGCATTTTGCAACAGCGACACCCGACTAGGGCTGACGACTCCACTGGCCTCAAGCGATTACGCAATAAGCAACTCTAAACAAAATATTCCGTTCGTAATTTAAGTAATCTTACTGGCGTATATCCACGAAAGATCCAGTTGACTGGGATCTTTACGATTATGGGATTTGGCTCCTCGGCAGGTGGAAACGAGCGTGCGGCCCCTCTTATAGTAAGCGGTTACCGCCATTTATGGACGCTTGGGACAGATAGAGAGAGAGAGATGAAAATAAGCAGGTATCTCTGCTTATTTTAATATCCTTCAAAAAGAACTATATCAAATAGGGACACATTTATCTTTTATGCTGTGAGCATTAGTTGTCTTCACAACGAAATGTTGAAAAGGCGCGTATGGTAGGCACCTCTGGTTAGCACGTACAAGCTAAGATAATTGCTGACAGCTAGACGGGCCATATACTCACTTCCATTGTAGTATTAAAAAAAATACAAGGATATATGTATCTAGTTGTCATCACGACATCTAGCCAAATAAAAACAAGGGTGCCTCAAGGGCCTAGAATACAAATTCCTAGCGTTAAATAGACTCACTCATGGGTCCTGTCGCTGTCGCAGACCCGGTAAATATGCCCGAACATTTTCAAAAGATTACATTTTCATTGTTATGTATGCTCAAATGCAAATTTATAACACATAATGTTACTTTTGAATCATTAACCTCGCGCGAGTACGATGCCACCATTTTATGAATACACGCAGACAAAATGGCGCCGGCGAACAAAATAGAAACGTGTAGCATTTGTTGTTGGAAGATATAACGAAGCTACTTTGGCAATAACAAGTTTAACATAGGAACTTCACCTTTCACCCGAAGAAATGTCGTTCTGAAAAAACAATTACAATCGTTTGAAAAATTAAAAAAAAAATCTATAGACGAATTTGACTTATACCAGGTTTTTTATATATATTCGCTGTCGCACAAGGATCGCCGAAGGAGTAGACAGAACTGTGTAGGTAGTGCCCATAGGCTCACTTTACGCCAGAGATATATTTGAGGTGTCGACGTGAGAGATGGTGAATCCATCGCCTTTACTCAACCACAAATATACGTCTTTGAATTTCTTCTCAACTAAGAGTATGTGAGGTTTCCTCTCGGGGTGTGCGCTTTAGTTAAGTTCCGAAAAACTCATTGGAATTCAAACTTGCAATCACCGTGTTGTAAGCACGAATGTGTACTGCTCGACCCACTCGGCCACCACGGCTTACAGTAGTAATGAGTTGTAGTAGCAGTACAAATAAAATTATTAAGCTATTCATTTATATTACCTGACTAAAACTGATAACAGACTTTCTAAATTAGAATCAAAGGCAATCAAGCATGACACGATAATCTACCTACAGTCTTTTACAGTACACCTAATAAAAGATGGCTGTGGTATATTTAAATTTAGACCAATTACCTTTGTCGGGAATGCAACGAAAGACACAAAAAGTCAATTACATACATTAAACCTAAGTACTGTCTTCTGGTATCGTCAATTTAGAATAAGCTTACTATCGATCAGTAATTTGTAGCACAAAAGAAATTTGAGCTAATCGAAGTTCTACTAGTTCACGAAGCGCTTGCAAAAGCCTTTGTGATTCTTTGGGGCTTGTTCAACGAACATTTATATTACCTTGCGTTATTATTAAACAGATTGAGGTGACAAAGATTGCAAGTTCTAATCCCGACTGTACTAATGAGTTTTTCTGAACTTAGCGTGTAAATAAAAAAACTCAAAATTCTCATTAGTAATAATAATAATATATCCTCACGCCTTCCCACAAGGGTCCCTGAAGGGGTAGGCAGAGGTGTATAGGTAATACCCACACACCCACTTTCCGCCAGAGGTATATTAGGTGCCAACGTGACAGATGGCGAGTCCATCGCCGTTACTCAAGCACGACTATACATACGCCTTTGAATTTCTTCTCAGACGTATGCAGGTTTCCTCTCGATGTTTTCCTTCACCGTAAAGCTCGTGGTGTGACTAATCACTGTACTTAAGTTGTATTAGAAAATTAGAAACGACCAGTTGTATTAGAGACAATTTCCGCATCTTATCTTCTATTGGTTGGCTAGCTTGTATGCGGCCATTAAAACAGTTATGCCCAAAGAGCTACAGATTTCCCCACGCAAATATCGTACAGAGGCATCCCTGGAGGATATTTCGGAAAATCCTAATATCCTCGTGTCCCTAGCCGGAACGAGGAAAATTTTTATAACTTGATAAAACAGGAAATATGAATTTTCCTGTTGAATTTGAAACCTCGTTTTAACCCCCTAGGAACTGGGAAATTACATTCCAATGTTTGCATTACATTAATTACTTTTAATTCAGAGGCTTGGAAGGTAGACTGTAAGTTCGAGTCACGTATGTACCAATGAGTCTTTCTTAACTAGGGTGATAGTCACACCACGTTCGACAAGTGTGAGGCGTAACGATATAAGATACATACTACTCAGTCAAAATCGAGTGCACACTCAAGTATGGAAAGTCTACAACACTCGCAACCAGCTCTAGAGTAGTTCCTTCATGACTGAAATGAAAGGGGCCTGTAAGTCTGGACAGAACTGGCGCTCCACTCTCCACAATTGTTTTATTAAGATTAGAAATTATTGTTTTAAGTTTTTTTTTATGTATTAAATAAATTGAATATGATATTTATGTGCTCCGTGAGGAACTTAGAGTGTTAATATGTATGGATGTTTGTATGTAATAGACTGCACATCCCTTTAGTGGCATTTGTGCCACGACACAAGAATCCGAGTCAAACATTTGAGCAAGAGCACATCAAAATGATGAGCATAAAAACAGTGGAACATTCCTTGGCTGGGAATTTATGCGGTGCCTCATGCGATAAGGGTTAGGATTATCTCATCCGCGACAAACGTCTCTTTATGACGGCTACTTGCCACCGACTTGCGGCGAGTATCTCAGTAATAAAGCTTGGTTACAGTTTGAAGGTCGTTGAACTGTTCCTTCTATTGTTAGACTCTTCAAGCTTGATACATTTTTAGGTTACAGTTGGAACTCAATGATTAGGAGCGAGTTGAAAGGTATAGGCTGTACCTTAGGTTTAGATATCCTAAATAATAATATAATATATATAATAATATCCTCACGCCTTCCCACAAGGGTCCCCGAAGGGGTAGGCAGAGGTGTATAGGTAATACCCACACACCCACTTTCCGCCAGAAGTATATTAGGTGCCAACGTGACAGATGGCGAGTCCATCGCCGTTACTCAAGCACGACTATACATACGCCTTTGAATTTCTTCAGACGTATGCAGGTTTCCTCTCGATGTTTTCCTTCACCGTAAAGCTCGTGGTGTGACTAATCACTGTACTTAAGTTCAGAAAAACTCATTGGTACAGTCGGGATTCGAACTTGCGACCTTTGCGTCGCAGGCAACTGCTCGAACCACTCGGCCACCACGGCTTTTTTATCCTAAATTATTATATATATTGAAGAAGAATTGGCGCTTTTCCCTCTCTCTGCCTACCGTTAGTTAAGTAATATTTGAAGATATTTATATACAATATTATTTTGAATATTTTATTTTTTTTAGCTTTCATCAGTTTGTCATTAGATAAATTTAAGTTGATGCTCATTAAAATGCAGCCGCAAAAAGACCAGAGTTATTCAAACCACGTTATGTCACATAAACTCACATATTTAATCACACCGAGCCTCTCACGAAGAAAACTTCTATCTGTGCTGTGATCATTGATGTATAAGAAATATATTTAATAAAATCATATCTATCTACTTACTTTTCATGGTAAAGATGAAGCTTTCAAATGGTGAAAGAATTTAGAAAATCGATAAAGCATTTTTTGAGTTAAAACTCTTACAAATGTATAATTGAATATCTTAAGTGTGGTTTGAGAAATAGTAATTCGCATAACTAGTATCGCAACGTTTTTTTTTTTTGTATTATTTCTCGTAGCGTGAGTTCCGGGAACTTTTGCTACTTAATCGGTCAATGGCGAAATCAAAAAAAAAACAAAATCAAAATATTTTATTCAACATAAGGGACACAGGGAACACTTATTGAAAGCGAGACCTAAGCCTCCAGCCAGGCACTTTATTTCTAAGTAACACAGCTAAGGGCACCCCCTGTGGGGTACGAACCTCGGCTTAGGGCGTTGCTGGATCGCGGGCTAGGGAGCTGGGAACTGGTAGGGAACTGGTAGGTGCAACGATTGCGATGGCTTACGATGTTATAGAGACGTCGGAGAACAATACAAAGGTTTTGCGTAAGCACAGTGCCAAACTCGTCAACAGTCACATTGGTACCCAAAGCCTATTAGTCTTCCCAGCCTCTTATGGTAAGAAAGCGCTGAACAGGCCAATTTAAATGTAAGTATCTTATTCATGCGGGGCAAAAAAGGTTCACTTTTTAAATACCTACATAAAAATTGCCTTTCTTAATTTTTACCCTCATAAAACACTTTACCCCAATTAAAAACTCCAATATACACTCAAAATAAAACGCAATAACGCTGAAGTGGGGCTCCCCGTCCCCTGTATACAACACGAGCGTAAAACACATTGGAAAGTTGGTAAAACGGCCAGTCATCCGCCAAGTTCCTCAACTAATGATTAATGCGAGCCCGCCCTTATTTTCTTTGCTCTGGTATAATGTAAATCATTGCCATGACTCTGCTGACACAAAATATGCCTTAGCTGCCAACATAAATCTGCTATTTCAGCTTGAGTCAAAATAACTATGGCTTTGAATGTGAATCTTGTACGTAAAGCTGTATTTAAAAGTTCAAGTGATAATGGAAAGCGGTTACCGACGCGGCCGCAAGGACCTTCGCAGGAACACAACGCTACCCTAAACTACCTACTACCAGAAGTCAGTGCCATTCGATGGCGATGTCCACGTCGGATAAATCTGTTTTGAAGGGATTTTCTTATCATTATTGTCATTACGCCGAGTGCCAAATATATACATTTGTAAATTGACCGCCGACCGAAGAGCCGTGGTGGCCGAGTGGTTCGAGCAGTTGCCTGCGACGCAAAGGTCGCAAGTTCGAATCCCGACTGTACCAATGAGTTTTTCTGAACTTAAGTACAGTGATTAGTCACACCACGAGCTTTACGGTGAAGGAAAACATCTAGAGGAAACCTGCATACGTCTGAGAAGAAATTCAAAGGCGTATGCATAGTCGTGCTGGAGTAACGGCGATGGACTCGCCATCTGTCACGTTGGCACCTAATATACCTCTGGCGGAAAGTGGGTGTGTGGGTATTACCTATACACCTCTGCCTACCCCTTCGGGGACCCTTGTGGGAAGGCGTGAGGATATATATATATGTAAATTGACATGTTCAACATGATTTCAGTTCGACATCTTTATAACGCTCTTCACAACTCACCGGTTAGATGACCTCACAAATCTCTACATTAGAATTTAACTTCATTTAGCCGTAACTATTCACAATCCACAACTAGCATTCACAATTAGTGAATTATCATTAAATATTCCTTTGAAACGCTTTGTCCAATGTCTTTTGATAATGCCATTGTGTAGAGGCCATTGCTGAGAACCTGTATTTGTTAAGGACGTTTGATAATTGATAAATTAGTCCGGGCGTCTGCCTGATGTACTTGTGCGACTAATTGTCTTGGATTTGGTCTTGGATTTTCGGGTATTATGAGAATTATTAATAATAATAATAAATAATAATAATAATAACCTCACGCCTTCCCACAAGGGTCCCCGAAGGGGTAGCTCGTGGTGTGACTAATCACTGTACTTAAGTTCAGAAAAAACTCATTGGTACAGTCGGGATTCGAACTTGCGACCTTTGCGTCGCAGGCAAGGCAACTGCTCAAACCACTCGGCCACCACGGCTCCTATTTTTAATTATTTTATTATTTTAATATAAACAAAAACAATTGTGTTGTTATTTGTATTGTTAAGCAAAGTCTATTAAACAAGACTGGTTGTTCAGCGATATATCTGCCTGACTTTCTATGATTGTAATGATTAATTAATATGATTTAAAATCCCTGAAATGATATTGCATGATATTATATCGCACATTCGGGTCCAAACCAAGTACATGCTTCGTTATTCATAATATTTGTATATAAAACCATGATATAAATAAACTAAGATACTAAATTAAATTAAACACCTGTCCCACCTCGTTTTCTCGCGGGAGGGTGCCAAGATGGCTAGCAGTATTGCCACGCTACATGCCAATGCTGACTATTTGCGCAAAGTACATACAGGAGCGTGTTTTCGTCATATAAATAGTACTTTTACCCAAAATCAAAATATTTTATTCAACGTAAGAGACACAGGGAACACTTATTGAACGTCACATATTTAATATAGACTAAAGTTACCAAAGTTACCACCGTTTCCAAGAAAAAATACCTGCCAGGAGAAGAAACGGCGAAACAAACTCCCCGGTTTGCTTATTACCCACAAAGCAAATCTCGAGAACTTCAAATATTCGAAATTAAATTACCTAAATCAACGAGCCATACACACGTATGAGAAGCTCACAGCAATTACAATTTTTATTATCGTGATATATCAAAGGTAACCTCCTTAACATAAAGAGTATAAAAATATTTTCCTCCTTAGCAACTTTATAAAAAGGACACACTTTTCGACGACATTATCGGGTCTGGTTGAAGTGTAAGAACTAAGCGGGTGGATAGTATAAAAAAGATTTTGAAAATGGAACACCAGGGGTTAGTTAAAAATATTTACGTTATTATCCTACCTATTAATATTATAAATGCAAAAGTGTGTAGAGATGTCTGTTCCTCTTTTACACTTGGCAAAAGTGATAGATTATTCGCTTTTTCAGGCAAAGACTAGAGCGCTAGTTTTAACTAGACTTAATTTACCTCTTTATAAGCAATAAACTACATACTGGATATTCAAATAAGACAGTATTTATTTTAAAAAATCTACCAATGATGGCAAATTTCACGCCCACGAAGCCGTGGCGCACAGCTGGTAATATATAAATCGCTCCCGCTTATGCACTTACACCACACCGGCATCATACATGAAAGCTTACAAATGTGAAACATTTTTTATCGAACGCAGAGTAAGAGAGAACTTTGGTCGTAACAAATCGGCTCAGTAGGTACATGTAAATAATGGCTCCTTTGACTTAATAGCATAAGAACCTTTCCAATTTTACATACAAAGGGTCTCTTTTGCACATTTCGTAATAGTAATGACTTGTAAAGAAAGAAGTGAAGCATCAACTTTGTAAGCCATTTTATACTTACAACCAGAATTGATAAATATATTTTAACTGGAAGAAAGGCGTGTTACATTGGTATGGAAATATTGAAAGGATGAGAGAAGAAAGATTGACAAAACAGATATACAAAGCGGATGTGTGTGCAAGACGTGGCAGAGGAAGATCACGTTCCAACTACCTAGATATAATCGAACGGACACTTAACGATGGGAACGTAATAAAGAATTCAAAACCGGCGAGCATGTATGAAGAGACTAATGAATGTGGACGAAGCGAAACAGGTATGCAAGTCTAGAGAGAACTGGCGCTCTCTCCTCTCTGCCTACCCCGTTAGGGATTCGGCGTGATGATATGTATTATGTATGTATTTTAAGTGCCCCACGGTTTTGCTTACACAATGCAAGTATATTTACTTCTTTACTGCATGTACAATAAGGTTGATTATCATCTAAATAATTTTATTTATATCTCCATGCTTTGCCCCGAAAAGATAAGTGTGTGTGTAGTAGGTACCCACACATAAACTTATTAACGGAGATATATTTTAGGTGCCAATGTGACAGATGGCGAGCTCATCGCCATTTCTCAAGTATGACTATACATACGCCTTTGAATTTCTTCTCAGGCGTATGAATTGATGTTTGATCTTCACCGTAAAGCTAGTGGTGTGAAAACGGAAAAACTCATTGGTACAGTCCGGATTCAAACTTGCAAACTTTGTATTGCAAGCAACTACTCGAACCACTTGGCCAACAAGGAAACTAAGATATAAAATTATATTTGACCGCAATTAAAGTTCAAAGACCTCAAAATAATTTATATTGTTGATTCTCTTAGCGAGATATGTTCCAGCCCGCCTGTCACGAGAGGTCTCGACTAGACGGCGCGAGACCCCTTTAAAAAGATGGTGAGCCTCAGGCGGGCTGGAACATATCTCGCTCAGAGAATCAGCATTGCTATCCAGCGTGGCAATGCTGCTAGTCTTCTTGGCACGTTACCTCGGGATACCGATTTGGGACAAATATTTTATCTGTAAGTAATTAGTTGCAACTGTTCTTTGTAAATATTATTAATTGTTGTTATTGTAAATAAAGATATAAATTTATATTGTTTAACATTATGTAGGTATTTTGGAACATAAGGAACGCAATTACACTTCGTAATGAAAAGGTTTGGTAATATAATAATTAAGTTGGGGTGTTAATTAAGTAAAGCTATTTTAATATGCTGAGAAAATTGTTCTTTTAATTACATTATTATTTCAAGATTTAGTTTATTTATTATAACTTTGGTGTATACGTATATGTATATAGTAACCACTATGAAAATAGGGTTTGTGTGTGCTTAATTTATGTAACCAGTTTGAACCCAGACTGAATTAATGAGTTTCTTCTAAACTTAAGTAACAGTGATTATAGACAATACCATTCACGAAAACTCGCCCCACCAAAGCCTAGTCGAGGAGGTCGCAGGATGCGGGGAGTAAATGACCTGAGTCTATTAATTGTAGTGTGCGTGTACACTTTTAGGTAATCAGTGTGCACGGATAATACTCAAACATTAGTGATGACATAAGAATAGTGGGGTTCGTCTTCGTGGATTGCACTATCTATAGTGACAACAAGAGCTTTACGATGAAGGAAAAAATCGAGAGGAACTTGCATTTGTTTTAAAAAAAACAAAGAAAAAAAAGAAGTAAAGAGTTTATGCATGGTTTTGGTTAAGAAACGGCGATAGACATGTCATCTGTCATGTTGGCCTCTATATATGTCTCTGGCAAAACGAGGTTATTCTCACACCTCTATCAATTCTTTCAGGAGTCCTTAAGATATATTACAATTAATTTAATGTTAGCTGTGAGAGCTAAAATTCAAAGCTACAATTAAACGCTTAAGTTAATATTAAACAGTGGAACGGGTTTACAGGGAGCATAGCGCTGGGCGGATTGGCGGCAAAGCGGGACTAATTATATGGCCTTAGTCATTCATTAGCACGGAAAGAAACCCGGTAATTAAACATGAATATTTATTGAAAAGTACTGGAGGTTCGGTATAATGATTTGTTCGCAAGACGAGTCATAGACCACGCTGGCAATTGTTTAGTCATAGACCACGCTGGCAATTGTTTAGTCATAGACCACGCTGGCAATTGTTTAGTCATAGACCACGCTGGCAATTGTTTAGTCATAGACCACGCTGGCAATTGTTTAGTCATAGACCACGCGGGCAATTGTTTAGTCATAGACCACGCTGGCAATTGTTTAGTCATAGACCACGCTGGCAATTGTTTAGTCATAGACCACGCTGGCAATTGTTTAGTCATAGACCACGCTGGCAATTGTTTAGTCATAGACCACGCTGGCAATTGTTTAGTCATAGACCACGCTGGCAATTGTTTAGTCATAGACCACGCTGGCAATTGTTTAGTCGTTTCGAATTTTGTTGTTTATCTGTTTGTGTGATCAGCGTGAAACACTTTAATATATTTGAAACGAGTATTCTGATGACATCCTGATAACGTTAGTGAATTTCAGTCTTGAATGTTATTGGCTCAGCACTAGATGACAATATATTGCTTAATGCGAAGTTGCCAGGAAAAGAGGCAGAGGAAGATCACGCTCCAGTTAGTTTGATCAAATCGATCTCTCAAGAATGGTATATGATATGGTAGGTATATAATATGGTATATAATATGAAAAGTATCTACTGGAAACCGGCGAGGATGTACGAAAAGACTGGTTATTGTGGATGTGAAAGAGATTTGTATGGCTGAACTATGAACGCTATTGTATATTCATATTTGTTTAAATGAAGTACAAAGTTTAAATTTCACTCAAACAACAAAAATCAAGTGAATCCAGTGTAGCAATGCTGCTAGTCCTCTAGGCACTTGGCACGTTGCCAGCTTGTTGCAGCACGTTGCTTGGGTCTTATTTGTAGATATTGTAATTAAACAGAAAATGTTATACAAATTAAAATGAAGAGATTCGCAAATCAACTGGCTTGAATGAGGGCGTGATTGTAAAGATGAAGAAAGGCATGTTACGTTGGTTTGGACACATAGAAAGGATGAGTGAAGAAATATTGACGACAACAGATATACAAAGCAAAAGTGTGTGCAAGAAGAGGCAGAGGAAGGCCACGTTCCAACTATCTGGATCAAATAGGTCGGACTCTCAAGGACGGGAACGTTAAGAGTACTCGAAACCGACGAGCATGTATGAAGAGACTGATGAATGTGGACGAAGCGAAAGAGGTATGTAAGTCTTGAGAGAACTGGCGCTCTATACCCTCTGCCTACCCCGTTAGGGACTTGGCGTGATGATATGTATATGTATGTATATTATACAAAATATATCTGAAGGTATACTTACCTAACCTAAAAAATAATATTGAGTACAGTCGGGGATCAAATCTGCAATGTTTATTATGCATATTCAAAACAATCGGCTACAACTCTTATTTATCTTACAACATACATTCATATCACGCCGAGCGCCAGTTCTCTCTTGACTTTCACACCTCTTTCGCTTCGTATACATTCATCAGTCTCTTCATACATGCTCGTCGGTTTAGAGTATCTTACAATAATGGTATAGATAAGCGACACTGACCGACAGATCACCGCCGTAGAAGGGGTGTATGACGAACGTTTCATTGCCGATGTGTATCACACCGGAGACTCCGTTGCACGTGTGAAAGGCGGCCGACGCCCCGGGGTAGTCCTTCACGGTGCCGTGGTAGTAGCAATGCTCGATCTCCTGCAATCAATAAACTATTTTAACACCAAATATACTACTGCTTTGATATCAATCAGATATAAATAAAATAGAGTTTTCCTGTAATGTTATAATAATAATAATCCTCACGCCTTCCCACAAGGGTCCCCGAAGGGTTAGGCAGAGGTGTATAGGTAATACCCACCCACTTTCCGCCTGAGATATATTTTAGGTGCCAACGTGATAGATGGCGAGTCCATCGCCGTTACTCAAGCACGACTATACGCCTTTGAATTTCTTCTCAGACGTATGCAGGTTTCCTCTCGGTGTTTTCCTTCACCGTTCAGCTCGTGGTGTGACTAATCACTGTACTTAAGTTCTGAGTTATAATAATAATAATTACAATAGTTTTATTTCTGTCACATTGGCAACAATGTGACTGAAATAAACACTGAAACAAGGTTATGCATTATGCTAATAATTATAAATAAATAAATAAATACCTGGGACAATTCCACACAAATTGACCTAGTCCCAAATTAAGCAAAGCTTGTGTTATGGTAATTAGACAACGATATATTTACTTATATAGATAGATATATACATAAATACATAGGACATCCAAGACAAAGGTACAGGTGCCCTCAGCGGTATTCGAACCCGCGACCTCGAGTTTCGCAGTCAGGATCTCTAACCACTAGACCAGACGGTCGTCTAATTATAAGTTTAGTGTATTGTAAATTAATTAACATGATCTAATTTACAACTGTTGGTAGACCTCAGCCAGAAAAAGAATTTGATGGTGTTTTTTTTTGATGGTGAATTTGTGGTTTGATGTATGTTGTATGTATGTATGCTGTGTACATCCATACATATCATCACGTTAACATTCCATTTTGATGACGAAAATGGATCAAACGTAACTTCATCGAAATATGTTTCGATACGAATCAGTTCCCCGAATCAATCCTGGCTTCAAAGTATTATTACGCAAACAATTTGAAAGCTACGCAAATATCAATGCCGTGGTGGCCGAGTGGTTCGACCAGTTGCCTGCGACGCCAAGGTCGCAAGTTCGAATCCCGACTGTACCAATGAGTTTTTCTGAACTTAAGTACAGTGATTAGTCACACCACGAGCTTTACGGTGAAGGAAAACATCGTGAGGAAACCTGCATACGTCTGAGAAGAAATTCAAAGGCGTATGTATAGTCGTGCTTGAGTAACGGCGATGGACTCGCCATCTGTCACGTTGGGAAGGCGTGAGGATATTATTATATAAATATAAATGTTTAAAAACAGTTTTGACTTTACTTTTCCTATAAGAGGACATAAGGGTACCCGAAGGGGTTGGTAGAGGTTGGCGTATGATTATATAAAGTGTTAATATAGTGTTTCTTAATAAACGGGATTATCTAATGCAAGAATATCTCCTTCGTAGTAGATTAGCAAGTTCAAACAACCAGATTCAGACTTTTTAAAATACTCGTATATCTTCACGCCTTCCCACAAGGGTTCCCGAAGAGTATGCAGGGTATGTAGGTACCCCACACCAACCTTTCGACGGAGGAATATATTAGGTGCCAACGTGACCAGTCCATCGCCGTTTCTCAAGCACGACCATACATACGTATGCACGCGTATCCTATCGATGTACTTAAGAAAATCTTATTGAACTTATTGTTGGGCTGCAGGCAACTACTCAAACCACTCGGTCATTCCGGCTCTTTAGTACGAGCGACTCCTCGCTTTAATTCATTCGCCACAATATTGAGAATAATTATTATTTTCTAATAACAGCAAAAAGGGCCTGGATACTTCAAAGCTTCAACGTTTCTTTCATTTGACAAGCAAGCGGTTATATCATTTAATAAAACGAAT
Source organism: Drepana arcuata (assembly GCA_016069955.1). NCBI lineage: Eukaryota > Metazoa > Arthropoda > Insecta > Lepidoptera > Drepanidae > Drepana > Drepana arcuata. Next base: position 34,439 of record JACCPG010000377.1, read on the forward strand.
GATAAATACGGGGGCGAATAGGAAAAAATTGGAAATTCAATAAAATATTCGGAGCTCGCAATTTCTGCGAGAACTTCTAATTTGTCATTCACGAGTATCGTCCTTTAACTGAAGAGAGGGATGGTTGCCTGCGATTTTTGGTGTGGCCAGCAAAGGGGCGATTACTCTGTCTAATCGTAATATTTTTTTTTTTCTGTTTTATTTCGTATCGTAAGTTGACCGGTTAATTAGTAAAAGTTCCCGGAAACTTTTGCTACTTAACCGATCAACGGCGAGACCTACGCCTCCAGCCAGGCTAATCGTAATATCTTTTACCTCCCTATATATATGCTCGAATCTAGGATTGTTATAATGTGTTGGTAGCAGAGGGATTAGTCCCATTATGCCTACGGTATAACTCTCCGAGGACAGTGTGGCAACGCGCAAGTGATTTTTCGTCATCGTGGCTGCGGTAACCGTTCTCATCAGGAGGGCCGTATGCTTGTTTGCCACTCCTGATGTATAAAAAATGTTTGGCGAATATATCGAAATACGTCGCATTACTATACTATATATAATAATTCGACGTACTTCGATATACGCTATGGTTAATAGAACACATGAAAGAAATTGTTATAACCAACACTAGCCAACGTATTGGAACAATGAAGAATGTGTTTCTGTCATCAGGATTAAAGGTGTTAAAACAATTATAAACCAAATGATTTGAAAAGTAACCATGGTCTTGCCGGTTCTTCTCCATGGAAACGACCAACCCGAACCGTGTACTTTTTTCGACGTTTTATAAGTACCCAATTAAGCCCGTGTGAAATAAAAATATTTTGATTTTGATTGATTAACATTATTTTCCCCGCTTTTTCTATGGCCTATTCCTAAAAGCCTCGGCTACAATTAGGCTGAACATTTTTTTTGCCTTGTGGCGAATAGAAGACCGGACGGTTGCAAGAAATCGAAAAGGTTTTCATTCATTCCTGTGAAAGGGACATTTTCCTTGTATATTGTGTTAATTAAAATAAAATATCCTGGTTTACTATTGAACGTTAATAAACCATGATCGTTGGTATGGATTATTATGCAACCAACACTGATGATGATAATAAGGCAATAAGCCTCGAACAACATCTGTAGAGGTTTTCACAATTAGTAGCATTAAGGGCCTGATGCAGATACCTCTGCTCTTGGACACGTCACGTATTGTGAGGAGGTTCCTCTCTCAAGTGCCATGTATCTTGGATTAATGGGTTTACAGTTTTTTTAAGAATGCAATGATGGTTTGATTGTAAAGATGAGGAAAGGCACGTTACGCTGGTTTGGACATATAGACAGGATAGGTGAAGAAAGATTGACGAAGCAGATATACAAAGCGAAAGTGTGCAAGAAGAGGCAGAGGAAGACCACGTTTCAACTACCTAGATGAAAAAGATCGGACGCACAACGCTGGGAACGTCAAGAGTACTCGAAACCGCCGACGTGCACGTATGAAGAGACTGATGAATGTGGACGAAGCGAAAGAGGTAAGTCTAGAGAGAACTGGCGCTCTATATTTTCTGCCTGCCTACTACTATGTATGTATGTAAGTATGAATTCAAATGATTAATAAACTACCTGATTGACGGCCAGTGCAACCATTTGAAACTCATAACGCTTTTGTCAGGTTGTACTGTATTTCTGAGATGTGCAAGGTTCCTAGAACAGGGAATTACTGTAACAGTAGGTTAAACCGTTAGTTCGTTGTCATTAGTAATTATATGCCTATGGTACCCGTTTACCAAAGATAAAGCTCATGCGAAAGGAATATCCATATCATTAAGATCTCTCAAATTTTCAGGGTGTAAACCCTCAGTATGTCAATCTCGGGCAGACTAAAATGGAGGATAGGCAAGTAGGTACTCGCGTTCCTAAAAATCTACGCCAATATATTTTATTCGTTCTACATCAGTGTTTACATCTTTACATAACATTTGGGACACGATCGGTCCCTACCGTGTTATATTGCCGGCCTCACACGAGAAATATGGATGCCTACGTCTCCGTAATATACAGGGATAACAATCCTCCAGGGATCCTTGCGGTTATGAAGCTCGCTGTGTGCCTGTGACAGCTGCGAATGGGAATAAAGGACCCTAAGCATATGTGATGTAGAGCTCAAATAGTATGAACATATTCACACGGCTCAGTGTTTCTCAAACTGTACAGTATAAAAATAGGACATAAAATGCTTTCAATACTTATTGAGAAAGCTCAAATTTGAAATAATTGGTAAAATTACAATAAAAGGTCCCTAAAGGGGTGTGCATTTTTT
>JACCPG010000377.1:37740-89956 GCA_016069955.1 Drepana arcuata
ACTCGGCCACCACGGCTATTAATGGAAAGAAAAACATACCTAATTAACGGTTTATATGAACATACAATACCGTAACGTAATTGTTAAGCATGAAATTAAATAGCTGAACGTTTGAACGCATATCTAAGCGAATCGCCACTTAACTCCATAGAAAATCGACTTGATACCTCTAATACACCCAAGAGCGCCATCATTTCCAAGCCACAGAGCCCACAAACCTCTGCGATACAATTTTATGACAATCGTTACGGTCTGTATATACTTTTAAACCTAGGTTTTATTTGTTTCCAAAGCAATTAAGTGATCTCGCTTCCTCTATCAATATCTTCTATTCTGTCTTTCTGTCGTTGAGTTGAGAAGAAAACGGAGGAAGAAGGAAGGAGAGGAGTAATAGTCAAAACAAGCTGTCTTCTCCGTTAAATTTTTAACTCTAGGCTATGTTCAAAAATATAATCAACTAACCCATGACAGGTGATGGTCAAAATTAAGAATTTATTGTTATATATCCTCATGCCTTCCCACAAGGGTCCCCGAAGGGTCCCTTGGGTAGGCAGAGGGGTATAGGTACTACCCATACACGGCAAGTCCATCGCCATTACTCAAGAACGACTATACATACGCCTTTGAATTTCTTCTCCGACGTATGCAGGTTTCCTCTCAATGTTTTCCTTCACCGTAAAGCTCGTGGTTTATCTAATCACTGTACTTAAGTTCAGATAAACTCAATGGTACAGTCGGTATCCAAACTTGCGATCTTGGTGTCGCATGCAACCACTCGAACCACTCGGTCACCAGGGCTATTTATTTATTATTACTATTATTATATTTCTATACATAGTTTGTAATAGTAATTGGCGTACATTACGTTTATCTTGGGAAGTGGTTATTAAAAATCAGTACAGGTAAAGACGTCTCGAAGGAAGTCTGATGTGGACAAACCATTGCTAGAAACAGGTCGCATGCAAACCTCAGTTAACTAGTGCACGTAACTTAGCCGCGGCTTAATTAACTCGCCCGCCGTTACCGGCACGAATCAATGCTACGTTTTAGGGATCTATATCTACTGAGCGGATCTTATCAGCTGGAAGTTTTCATCGAATTACTTTTTAAATGGAACAAAGTTAATTAGTTTTTTTTTGTGAAAAAGGCACACTGCCTTTGTGAACGTAGCTTTATATCCTCGCGTCTATCTTTGATCGAGGAATCTGGGTTTGTTTGACTGCGCACTGACTTCTTACATCTTACTCGTAATATATGCAGCTAAGTGTGCGATGTGCACTTACATACATAAATAGTAATCATAGTAGAGAGTAGACCGCCAGCTCTTTCTACATATACAAACCTCTATCGCGTCATTCACATTCAACAGTCTCTTCATACATGCTCATAGTTTCGAGTACTATTTCCTCCTTTGCCTCTTCGTCCAGGCACTTTCGTCATATTACTGTGGCACAGTTATTGTAATTCTTTTATCAATACCAACTTACTTGTTGTTCCAACTACCTGGATCAAATCGATCGGACGCTCAAGGACGGGAACGTTAAGAGTAATCGAAACCGACGAGCATGTATGAAGAGACTGATGAATGTGGACGAAGCGAAAGAGGTATGTAAGTCTAGAGAGAACTGGCGCTCTATACTCTCTGCCTACCCCGTTAGGTACTTGGCGTGATGATATGTATATATGTAATTTACTTGTTTATAGAAGTGAGATAATTTTATTTTTTTCTATCGTATACGTGTCACGATTTAAATAAATATATTTGACTTTCGCACAGTACAGATCGGTCGCACAGTCGGTATTATCAAAGTACATTTCGAGACAGGCTTCAATCGTTCGTAAACTTCAAATTTTCTGATTGGACGTCGGAACCTTATTAAACGTTTCCTTGGAAATTATCGAAAAACAATTGACGGCTCCGAACGCGCCTTAATCTTAATCTGTCAGAGTTTACCAAGTTATTTTCTCAAAACCCAATTAAAATCGTCTCAGCACTCTAATTGTTTGAATGACGAATAGGACAAGTTCTTAGACGTAAGAACCCAATCTATTCTCAGTCAGGTCGGGTGTCTAGGTGATCGATCTACAAACTTTTATTGGCTCATTCTATTTCGGCGGCATGAAAGTGCCAAATTATAAATTAAAATAACTTTTATTCAATGTACAGGACACAGAGAACACTTGTTGAACGTAATAATATTATTTCCAAGCTGCGTAAATTTTGGGTAGTAACATCGTGGTTTCCAAACCAAACCAAAGAGGCAGAGGACGACCATGTTTCAACCACCTAGATCAAATCTATTGGACATTCAAGAATGGGATATCAAGAGTACAATGAGATTGATGAATGTGGATGAACCATCAATTCTAGTGCGAACTAGCGATTCTCAAATCAATTCAAAATATTTTTATTTCACATAGGCCTAGGTGGGCAATTATAAAAGTCGAAAAAGGTGCACGGTTCGGGTTGGTCGTTTCCATGGAGAAAAACCGGCTAGAAACTCCGTTCTCGTATTGTATCTCTGCCGATGCACTTTTCGCCAGATTTATAATATTATAGGTGCCAACGTGGCAGATGGCGAGTTAATCGCCCTTTCTCAACCACAACTATGCACAATTTCTTTCTTTGAATTGTTTGTCAAAAGTATGCAAGCTTCCTGTCGATCTTAGCCTTCACCGTAAAACTCATGATACACCATCACTGTACTTAAGTTCCGAACAACTAACTCATTATCGGTATTTGAAATTACAATCTTGTAGGAACGCATCAGTAAAGTAAGTAAGGATTGGAACGCAGCGATGACCGAATGAAAAGGAGTATGAAGGAGGGAATGAATGAGTGAAGGAATAAGAGAGACCGATGGACGACGTACAACGACTCACGCGCGCTCTCTTACTATTTTGTGAATTTTAATTTAAAATAAAGAAGTTTTTGGCTGAAAGACGTTCGTTTGATTCCCGAACCCTACAATCTTTATATTGCACCACGGCTCTTATATATAGTAACAAATGAGATCAACGGTAACGGATGCTAAATCCGCGAGTAATTGTATTGTAACGGTTCTCGTTGCGAGTTAGATTCGTTAGGCAAACATACTGTTATAACTTTGGTGTAACTTGGCACTTGGGAAAGACCATCCATGATCGGCTCTCTCTGTCTATACACGAACGAAGAACAACTCAAGTTAAGAAAGTTACGTTTATAACAAATTATGCCCCGCGCATTGGTTCGCTTTGAATTTGTTAAAAAATTATACAAATAGTGAGATAAGGAAACGTTGTGGTCTGAAAGAAGATGTAGTGACAAAAATTGAGAAAGGTATGCTGAGATGGTTTGGCCATGTCGAGAGAATGAATGAAGAACGATTGACGAAAAGTGTATAAGGCGAGTGTGGATGAAAGTGTTGGAAGGGGTAGACCTAGGCGGACGTTTCTAGACCAAATTAGGGACGTCTTGAAAAAAGGTCAGGTCAAGAGTACCCTAAACCGAAGAGCATGTATGAAGAGAATAATGAAAGTGGACGAAGCGAAAGAAGTATGTAAGGATCGTAGCAAGTGGAAAGAAGTGGTCTCTGCCTACCTCTACGGGAAAGAGGCGTGTTTATATGTATGTATGTATGTTATACAAATACTAGCTTTCCCGTTGAGATTTGTTTATATAAAAATCATTATAGATTTGAAATACTAGCTTTGTTGCAGTAGGAGTAGGAGTTGTTGTCCACAACGCGATATTGGTACCTACCTTATTGTATGGCAGCGAATCCTGGGTATGTCAGAGGTAGTATGAAAATAGCTTGAATGCAGTTGAGATGCGATCTCTTCGAAAAATGTGCGGAGTAACGATATTAGATCGAATCCGCAATGAAGAGATTCGCAAATCAACTGGCGTGAATGAGGGCGTGATTGTAAAGATGAACAAAGGCATGTTACGTTGGTTTGGACACATAGACAGGATGAGTGAAGAAGGATTAAATCGATCGGACACTCAAGGACGGGAACGTTAAGAGTACTCGAAACCGACGAGCATGTATGTAGAGACCGATGAATGTGGACGAAGCGAAAGAGGTATGTAAGTCTAGAGAGAACTGGCGCCCTATACTCTCTGCCTACCCCGTTAGGGACTTGGCGTGATGATATGTATGTATGTATGTAAATACTAGCTTTCGTGAAAAAATTAGAACGGGCCCAATTGTGAATATAAACTACAAAATCTAGGACACCAAAATCGACAAAATCGGTCGTGCCATTTGCGAGTCCAGTTTTTGCAAGACTTTTATAAGACAAGATTTTTATTTGTACAGAATATGAACGTGGATCAAGCAAAATAGGTCAGTAAGTCTAGACGGAAATTAAGCTCTACTCTGCCTATCCTGTGAGTGGCTTGGTGTGATGATATACATACATATAATGTGTATGAAAGATGAAAGTAGTAAGTTGATTCATATAACTTTTCTATCTGTAAAAATTCCGATAAAATAGGATTTAGAGATTAACCGGACATTCAGACTGACTATAGGCAAACAATTTATCTATTGTATTTTGGTATCACATCCATATAAACACTTTGATTTAGTTAGTGAACTATTTTACAAAAAAAAAGAATAGAAATGTCGCCTCTTCATCTAAGTCTAAGTGGGTCTTGGGTCTTAGTGACCCAAGGTCTTTATATTATATATATTTGGGTAAAAATTCTACCAAAGATTTTCAAAATAGACTCGCCTCTTTATTTGGGTTCTACCAAAGAGCTCATTCACCAACTTTTTAGAGTACGTGACTCGGGCACAACGATTCCCTTATAAGTCAAGTCAATTAAATTATGTACCCAAAGTAAGATACATTGCTGCAAAAGGGACTTTATTGACACCCGGATTCACAATAAGCGGGCAGTCGATAGGTACCTATTTAAAATTCTCGCTCCGTACGAATCGTCTCCTTGTCAGACAGTCGCTTGTTTCATACAAATTTGTTTTTTTATATAAACAACATAATTTATTGCCTTGGGTTTGATAATACCCTCAATGTACACAAATTTCTGTAACTGTTAAGTTGGCTGAAAATTATGATCCTTACACAAGTTATAAAGGATATGCATTTAGAACAATATTCTGAAAAATATGGAAATAAGTGCCGTGGTGGCAGAGTAGAGTAGAGAGTTTTCCTGCAAGAAAATGTTTGCTAGCTCGAACCCTGACTGAACCAGTGAGTTTTTTTAACTTAAATACAATGATATGTTACACCATGAGGTTTTACGGTGAAGGAAAACATCGAGAGGAAACCATGCGACTGAGAAGAATTTCAAGAAGTGTATAGTCGTGCATGAGTAACGGCGATGGACTCGCCTAAAATATTGCGAAAACTGGGTGTGTGGATACTACCCACTTCTCCCTCTATCCCTTTAGGGACCCTAGTGGGAAGGCGTGAACATAAAAATAAAGTTGAAATAATGTAAGGAATTTATAGCAATTAATAAAATTATACTTATTTTAGAAGCACACGTTCCGCACGATAGTTCAGACACACAACTCATAACAAAACGCTAAAGCGGCAACAACAAAGCGAGCAAACTTATTTATACTGCATTCCAACAAGCAATTTATTTGAAACTCCTTTGTTCTATACTAAGTGCAGTTTTCTAGCAAGTTTACAAGGGGAGGTAAATTCGTTCTACTCTTACAAGTAAACTGTCTACAAATCGCCGCAGAGCATTTAAAAGTTTCCAAATAAATTCTGTCGCGCAAACTGACATTATGCCCGGTTACGAAAAATTATGTATGGCCGTGGAAAAGTGTCATATATGATGGGATCAAGTTAAGGAATGGTATGAGGATGTACGATGGTAGAACATTTAAGGAATCCTTTAACTCTAACCTCTAACATTCAAACAAGATGGTCTATGATAGATAGTATCAATATACCCATCATATCAATATACCCATATTAAAATTGTGACGTAATCTATGTACTTTTAGGCATGATTAATTTAACTGGGTAATTGCTTAAGACTATGCTTAGAATGTAAGTTCTATCTAGACTTTCCGAATTCTTTCGACGTAATTTTTCTCTGTCAGCTTTAGTGGTATTTTATTTTCAAATAGCCTTCCTGGCGCTAGAAATATAAACTCGAGTCGAATTAAAACTTGTGTAAGACTTGAAAACGCTTGGAAAATTCCAAAAGCCATCCCCCAAACCGTGTCAAGCGCAAAAACTAGAATTCGAGACATTTTGGCAAAAAATAGTCACCAGTGGCACCTCTGGAAAAGGGTTGGAAATATCAGTGCAGCGGTGCAGAGCTGCAAAACATGGCATTTGGTGGCAGTTAGGAATTCAGCGGGGCTTTTATTTGAAGGAAATAGTTGGCAATGTTCTATTTGCAACAAAATGTAATTAGTTTTTGAAGTATTTACGTACATATATCATCAATGTTGTTTTGATTTGTCTCTCTGTATTTTACTGTGCGAGGAACTCGGCGCAATATTTCACACCTACGATGGATTCTTTCTTTTATTATTTGGGATTGGAATACGAACGTAGTGTTCGTTAAGACATTATTCGATCCATTGCAGACTCTTACTCTAAGTTTAATTATTATGTGGTATTTAACCGTTAATAAGCACTTAACTATTATAAATGATGCGTTTCTATGTGTGTGTGAGGGATAATTTGGGACACAAGATTCCCGAACGGTAACGATAATTACCTATATTATTACACTTACCGTTCTGACGTCACTTTCCACTCCGTTGGCAAGATGCTGTGTCTGCTTTAAGTTCGGTGCTAGCAGTTGCCTGTGGACAAGATTAAAGTAGATATTACAATATGTAATTACACATACATTAATAAATTTAATTTACACCCATTTACTGTAATTTTTGAATTCAGTGTTCAGCTTTTACATGTGCAAATGGGTAAAATATAAACAATAAGTATGGCAATACAGGTAGACTCGCCATCTGTCACGTTGGCACCTAAATATATGAGGTTGGGTGTTTTACCTCTGCCTATCCTTTCGATAAAAATATAGCGGGCATTCCTTGTAAATCAATATGCCCCAAACAAATACGTTTATCTCACAAAATGCTCGTTACATGCGGGTTTTGACTATTGGCAAAGGCAGGGTCTGTGGTTAGGTTACTGTCGGTTAGTTCCTAGGCCGACCGCAGAAGGTGGTATATCGATAATTTCTCGGGCGATTCCCATGCCCTTTAACGACATAATGAAATGGGGAAAGTCCATGTAAAGAATATACGTAGACAAAAACAAAAGTGCTATATTAAATCACGACTTGGCGTTCGAAAATTACTTTTGGGCGATTTTCTACTCCCAAGTTTGCTGATTGCTTTAATTTACTCGCAAACAGTTTTGTTATAATTTGTTGCTTCAGTAGGCGAAACTTTTGCTATACGCCTGGCAATTTTCGGTCTTTTATTGCCAGTTTGCTTGGCAAATAGGTGGGTTTCGGTTTTTATTTAATGCCTGTTTACTGTTCCTAATGTTTGTACTGGAAGTCTGCAAATAATACAATTTGCTAAAGTCATCAATAATCATCTTTCGCGAAAGAACTCGGTAAGTTTAAACAGACCTGGCGATATCTATCTCCAGCAACGGAATATATTGTATAGGTAAGCGAAACAGGACTGGATTTTAGATAAAAATATATAATATATCCTCACGCCTTCCCACAAGGGTCCCCGAAGGGGTAGGCAGAGGTGTATAGGTAATACCCACACACCCACTTTCCGCCAGAAGTATATTAGGTGCCAACGTGACAGATGGCGAGTCCATCGCCGTTACTCGAGCACGACTAGGTATACATACGCCTTTGAATTTCTTCTCAGACGTATGCAGGTTTCCTCTCGATGTTTTCCTTCACCGTAAAGCTCGTGGTGTGACTAATTACTGTACTTAAGTTCAGAAAAACTCATTGGTACAGGCGGGATTCGAACTTGCGACCTTTGCGTCGCAGGCAACTGCTCGAACCACTCGGCCACCACGGCTCTTATAAATATCTATATAAGTAAATATATCGTTGTCTAGTTACCATAACACAAGCTTTGCTTAATTTTGGACTAGGTCAATTTGTGTGGAATTGTCCCAAGGTTTATTATTTGTTTATTTACTATTCTCTCAACCATTGTTGATGTTATAGTGTGAGGATATATGTACAAATCTACACTTTCATATGTACATACACCGTTTAAATTAATATGAATAAATGTATGTCTTCCCCTTAGGATGTTTAAATCTGTGTATATAATATACTTATAAGAAGGCGTGGTGGCCGAGTGGTTCGAGCAGTTGCCTGCGACGCAAAGGTCGCAAGTTCGAATCCCGACTGTACCAATGAGTTTTTTCTGAACTTAAGTACAGTGATTAGCTTTACGGTGAAGGAAAACATCGAGAGAAACCTGCATACGTCTGAGAAGAAATTCAAAGGCGTATGTATAGTCGTGCTTGAGTAACGGCGATGGACTCGCCATCTGTCACGTTGGCACCTAATATACCTCTGGCGGAAAGTGGGTGTGTGGGTATTACCCATACACCTCTGCCTACCCCTTCGGGGACCCTTGTGGGAAGGCGTGAGGATATAATATTATATTATTATTTATAATATACTTATAGCTTATTGAACATGACAATAGCTTATAATTGTCAATTCAACTTATATTATGGGTAAATAAATTTCTGTCGCGTTTTAAGTATGAACAATGGACCAATCATATTAGTGAGTGCGGGTTAAATAGGGCTGCAAATCAGGATTGACAAGTCATTCATACACGCGTGATATTGCATCGTGACAAGGCAGAGGTGTGTAGTACCGTGACAGATGGTGAATCCATCACCGTAACTCACTCAATCAGGTCTATACGCCTTTAAATTTCTCCTCAAACGGTTTAAGGTTTCCTCTAGATGGTTTCATTCACCGTAAGCTCATGGTATGACCTAATCACCATACTTAAGTTCAAAGAAACTTATTGGTTCAGTCGGGATTCTTACTTACAATCTTTGTGTTGCCGGCAACTACAAACAGGCCCTAAAACAAAGACGAATCGACAAAAACACTTTTCCCCATAGCAAGCACCTATGACTCTCACGTCATGTTGAACGGGAATTTGTCCAAGCCGTGGCTTGAACCCGTAACTCCGACTTTGCTACTTAACCTACACGGCCAACACGACCCAATAGTTATGACGGCGCATCGAGCGTTGAGTGTAAAACTGCATCCCAATACAAAGATCGACGAGCAAACGTAGTGATAGCTTATTTGAAATATTCGAATCGGTAAACATTCATGTTCCCGGTATACAGTAAAATGCTCCTCGGAATTTGCATTTTTATTTAATGTCAATATTTGTTTACTACTTATTAACTACACGTTTATATATACTTGGTGATACAAACAATAAATTTGCAAGATAATGAGTTACTACTTTCCCATTCCCCCGTCTGGGTTATATAAATAAAACCAAGTCGGACTATTAACACCATATATAACTCAATAAAGGGTGGACCGATTTTGATAATCTTTAATTTGTTGGATTCACGTAATCCTAAAATAGCAGAGTAACTTTTGAACTTGAACCGTGGTAGCCGAGTGGTACAAGTTGCCTGTAACACAAAGACCACGAGCTCGAATCCTGTCTTCCGAGCTTTACGGTGATAAAAAAACATCGAGAGAAACCTGCATACGTTTGAGGAGAAATTCAAAGGCGTATGTATAGTCGTGCTTGAGTAACGGCGATGGACTCGCCATCTGTCACGTTCGACCTTAAAATATCTCTGGCGGAGGCACTACCTATACACCTTTGCATACCCGTTCGGGGACCTTTGTGGGAAGGCGTGAATTTATATATAATACCTATATGAAGAAATGAGTAACGTAAGAAACCATCGCTACATATACGAAGTTCACCGGGTCAGCTTGTTACTAAGACTATAAAAATCACTTGAACATGTTGCTAGCATACATTTACCGAGAAGACAGACGAGTACGTCATAACAAGACAGAATACAATATATTTGAAATGTCTGCTCTATAAGTCCAGGCCGAGCGGGGTAAACAATATTTTACAAAATACTTTTGTTACGTTGCAATATATATTGCTCGCCCAAAATATTTTGGACCAAGTTACAAGACATGTGCGATCAATGAATTAAAAATCTTAAATGTAATTATAAATGTGAAAGTAGCTCTTGAGCTGTGCCCAAGCGGTTCGAGTATTCGCTTGCATTACTAGAAATGCAAGCTCGAATCCCGGCTGTACCAATATGATTCTCTGAACATAAGTTCAGTGATAAGTCACGCCGCGAAATTTATGGAAAACATTCAGAGGAAACATGCATACATTTGAGAAAAAATATCAATAACGTATAGTTTGTATAGATCATAAGTAGGTATGTATATATGTTTTCATTTATAAGTTCTAACTAGATATCTCTTATGGCACGCACGCTCCCGCTTCCGCTTGCGCCTTCGCCTCATCCTCGCGTATATTTCGCATGTACCCGACCTTCCGTAATGGCACCGCTGCCGACTTCTCGCCGAATGTAAATCGCGAGGGGTTATTTTTAAAAGTTATGACTTCGCTTCCGCCCGCTTTGGCGATTCAAGTTTTGTTGGAGATATTTTGTGCAACAAGGTTTATTGGCAGCGGAGATGGTGATAGTCTTTGGAAGTTTGCTTCGGAAGCAAAATAACGAAAATACTGTGAGATTAGACGCCACTTTGTGTAAAATTTTTAACATAAATTGAGGGTTGGTCAGAGATTTCATTGACTCGTTAGTGACTTATAAGCCGATTACCAGCCGCCCCTTTTCTGCTTACGGGTATCGAGTGGAAAAGTATTTTCATACAGATGTATGAATCTACATTTTCATTATGTGTCTTTGGTTGAGGTCGGTTTGGTTTTCGTTTTCATAGATTAAATATGATGAGTACATAATAAGTAAAATATCTATCATCAAGGTATATTATCACGCCTAGGTGACCGGTTCACTCGAGAGTACTCGATCGACTTGGTAGAGAGTGAAGGTATTTGCTAAGTAAAGTATTTCCCGTAATAACCGGGTTATAATAAGCATTATAACCCGGTTATTACAAAAGTACACATTAACATAACTACGGGTATGAAGGTGCGTATGGCTTTTAACTTTGTAAGCTTGTAAGCCAATGCTAAGGTGGTTGCTTGGTGGATTCAAAAGGCTTACAAAATGCTGTTGAGCGGTTGACAAACATAGCGTAGTACAGTTGTTTCAATATAGTTGAGCTTTTAAATACATAACGTCCATAGTTGTGCAAGGTAACTGGCTGAGTATAATTAATGTTTATCTATGGTTTCAACGACTTTTGACAGCGTAAGTAATATGACTGTCAGCGCGAACTTAGTCTCAATTGTGTTTACAACTTAAAGCTAGGATTGACATCGCCTATTTCGATAGTAATAATAATAAGTAAAATAAGCCGTGGTGGTTCCTGCGTGAAAAATTTGTTTTTCTGAACTTAAGTACAGTGATATGAAGGTATGTAAGTCTAGAGAGAACTGGCGCTCTATACTCTCTGCCTACCCCGTTAGGGACTTGGCGTGATGATATGTATGTATGTAAGTACAGTGATTCGTCACACCACGAGCTGTGCGGTGAAGGAAAACATCGAGTGGAAACCTGCATACGTCTGAGAAGTAATTCAAAGGCGTATTTCTAGTAAGTAGTGCTTGAGTAATGGCGATGGAGTCGAAATCTGTCTCGTTGGCACCTAAAATATATATCTGGCGGAAAGTGGGTGTGTGAGTACTACCTATACACCTCTGCCTACCCCTTCGGGGCCACTTGTGAAGGCTTGAGGATATATATACTTTGATAGTCGTGAAAAATTCTACAAAATTTATAAATATGTAAATTTGTGTGGATGTTTTCACATGTTCTTCCTCTTGCACGCAAGAACTACAGACTGTATGGAATTGGATTACATTTGGCATCCATATTAATACATATGATATTTTATATTTCCGAAATAAATCGTTCAAAGACATGCAATTTTACGCGGGTGAATTCGTGGGGCACAGGATATGGTCTTATCAGTAAACAGTTAATGCTTATGTCAAGTTCTAAAGTATCGAGTAACGCCAGAGGCTGCAGAGTCGACGCTTTAAATGATAATCAAACTGATCCCTTACTGGAAGGGTTGGAACTAAGAGGAAGTTAACCTGCAAATTATACGAACAGCTCCGGTGATTTCGATGAGTTCCTGTTCTTTATAAATATCTTAGAAAGAAAGGGCGGAGGTAAAATGATGACATCAAATTGTATGTCACATTTGATGGTAATAAAAAAAAATACAATACATGATACAATAGTGTGATGCATTATGACGAGGACAGAAACATGTAGAAAGCTAAGATCAAACTCGTCACCATACCCCAACATTGTATTGAGTACTGGCCAGTGTTTTTCATAAGTTGTAACAAAAACAAACAACACCTCTCCATTTCTCTCACTCATCAAGGCTGTAAAGAAGCGTTTTACAAATTTGCTAACGCCAGTAAACCTGCGGACGGGTTGGAACAATAAATTTACCGGCTCCCGCATCTACTAAAACGTTGGAGCTTGCATTTCACGAAACACATTTATCTTACGGCACCACTTGCAAGTATCATTGTTTTTCTTAAACTTATATATATATGACTTGGATACTAGCCTTTCAGCAAGGCCAAGTGTTGCTATGTTTATAAGATTTGGCATTAGTAAATACAGGTTGCTTCAAAACAATTGCTTAAATATCTGATTGGGCACAATTAAATCCAGGAAATAAATCGTCATGAGGATATATTCCTATAACGCTCTATTTTCTGAAACATAATAATAATAATAATATATCCTCACGCCTTCCCACAAGGGTCCTCGAAGGGGTAGGCAGAGGTGTATAAGTAATACCCACACACCCACTTTCCGCCAGAGGTATATTAGGTGCCAACGTGACAGATGGCGAGTCCATCGCCGTTACTCAAGTACGACTATACATACGCCTTTGAATTTCTTCTCAGACGTATGCACGTTTCCTCTCTATATTTTCCTTCACCGTAAAGCTCGTGGTGTGACTAATCACTGTACTTAAGTTCAGAAAAACTCATTGGTACAGTCGGGATCCGAACTCTTTGCTTAATATTTTTACATCACGACAAAGCAGAGGTGTTAAGGTGTTATGTTGATACCTTATTTTCAGGGAAGATATATTAAGGCGTTCGTTTACCACGACTATGTAAATTATGTACGTTTTTTTCGTAAATATGCAAGTTTCTCTTACGGTAATTGTTGGAGCCTTAGACAATTACACACATATTATCATTACGACAAATTCCTCACGGGGTAGGCAGAGAGAGTAGAGCGCCAGTTCTCAGTAAAGAGACTTCTCTCACGTCATCCACATTCATGGGTTATATCGGATCCTAGCATCCACATCCATCGGAATCGCCAGCCATATTTAAACCTACCGTCACTAAACATACATTCATATTTGGAAATACCTTCTGCAAGTCAGGTTTCGTCTCGTAAACAGAATCACACCCCAACTTTCGCATGCGGTTAGCTCAGACCACTAGAGGCCCGACTATATCCCTGATTAGGTATTTCGGTGTATTGACCGTCCGCTCATGCATCGCGTGCAGCGCTAACACTCCACTGGGTTCTGAGGTGAAGTTTCTCGCGCTTGGTTGAAGATACCCGTTGCCATGACAACCGTGCTCTGACGTCAATGGAATTTATACGCTCTGTTGTATTAAGAAGCCATCCCCTGGCTGGAGGCCTAGGTCTCGCTATTGCCCAGTTTAGTAGCAAAGTTTCCGGAAGCTTACTTTACGAGAGATAAAAGAACTGGCCACTATTGAGACACTCTGTATACTCTATTCCGTGTTAAGCGCTTACAACGTACCTAAATGAAGCCAGTGAGTAAAAAAAAGCGAAAAATAGACGCAGATATTTCAAAGTTGCCACATCAGAGTTATTCTATGAATCTATTCCAGTGTATACAGAATCGATTAACCATAATCCTAAGCCATAAATCAAAACAACGAGAAAATACTTAAGGAAAAGAAATGTCTCAAATTGGAATTAATGCTTCTTGTTCACGTTTAAGTCTTGGGGCCGACATAGCTAAGGTTGTCTCAATGTCTCTACTACAATACTTACATACATACATATTACCCGGGGGCCTTCATGGAGAAGGAAAAGATAGTAGAGCGCCAGTTCTGGCTAGACAGAACTCTCGCTTATTCAACATTCATCAGTCTTTTTATACGTGCCCCGTGATATATGTTTTATTAGATCGAATACGAAACGCTTACATTTTCTGGGATAAACCAGGGATGTAACAAAATAAATAAAAACCCATAATTTATATTCACATGACATAACATAACACCTCTTGCCATAATTCACTCAGACTTCACGGCAATCGGTAACGGTTGTCGGTTATGGTGCCATTATTTACGATTAGCGCGTACCTACATATTACGGTAATTGTTCCGGTTCGCATAACCGGTAGCTGCACGGTGATCACTATCGTACATACACGCAGTTTAAGTGGGTATTTTGACACATGGCTCTGGGGGAAATTAAATTCGTGCGGTGAGGTAACCTTGTTTGAAAATGGAACGATATCGAAATAAAAAAAAAAGGTTGCTGTACAAAGGGTCTTCTTTCTGAACGCATATTCTCAGGTCAGAGAATTTGCGTTCGGAAATTTTACCCTTTTTGAAATTTTTTCTGTTTTTTTACCTCTAAATTTACGTTTTTTGACAAAACAAATGCCAATATTTAAACATTTTTTTCAGTAATTTTTTGTTGTAAGAATACACGAACTCGAGTATTATTGAAGTCTCTCTTAGTAAATTATTTCAATCTTTTATTTCTAAACAAAGGACATTGTATTCTATAATCAGGAAGGTATTACTCAAATCATCTTATAAATAAGGTAAAAGAGGCGTTTCAAATTATAAAATCTGTTTTTGAAAAGATAGCAAGGATTGTATTTTTTTTGAGAGAAAAGCGAGTCAAAATTAACCAGTCGAAACCGGTTCACGTCTGTTCACACTACACTGAACTGTTTTATATGGATTAATAAATTGGAGTCGTGTTAGAAACGCGGCGCTACTCAAACGTTTACACAGTCTTCACATAAATTAGCTTGTCACCGTTTCAACTACAATATGCCAAACTTGTCAACTTGCCTAATTATTTTAGTTTGAAGGATATTCCGACAGCGCTATATGACGACGTTCCGCTAGCTAGGCAAACTTTACCTAAATATCTTTACGTCTTCTTAAAATATTCCCAAAAGCTAATAGAGGGGTGAATGTAAGTTTTCTTTATGTTTTTTTTACCTGTCGCTGGAACCTGGCCAACGAATTACGCCAACTTACTTGCAAAGAAATATAAGCATTCATAAAATAGTATATTATTTGTGAACTAGGTATTGTATCGTAGCGCCAAATTTTTTATTTGTGTTATTGTGGAACATCAATAGAAATAATTACTATCGTCCGACCATACTAATAGAAAATTGATAAATCGTAAACACCACGAAACATCATTAATTTTACTTTCAAAATAGGGCTAATACAAAAAAAAAACTTATTAAAAAAACTTACTATTTAAAAATCACACACACACACATATTATTTCGTAGATTGATAATGCCTTGTCTCTTGTCAAAGCTGAGCTTTTTTCAGCACATTTTCTTGCAAAATATTCAACACCTCGTTTAAAATATAAAACGACGATTTCCCCGAAGGCAGATTGAGGTAAATTCTTTAAGAGGCAAATTGAATCAAGCCATTCGAGAATGCGTGAGCCGCACTTAACGTTATTTGGCGCCCACCGTGGGGCCAACTCAGACGGTACGGCTTGTATCAAAATTTCTCTTATGGCGACACATATCGTAGACAAATTGTTTTTTTAAGTAGTTTAGCTGGTATTTAGCTGAAGATCGTAATTTAAGGGTACTTACTTGAAGAACAGGAGGTCTTATGAAAGCCAATGAATCAATAAATCTGTTTATTTTTAGTGGTCATTTGCATAGCATGTTTGTAGTTTTATTAAGGTATTTCATTATTTATACCGGCAGCCCCTAATATTGCTTTGAGAACATAAAATATAATTTTATTTTCACCATTATAATAATAATGCCAACCTCATGTGATTCAGTCCATCAATCACTGAATACATTTATTAAAAAACTGCTCCAGTTTCTGAAGTAGCGCGTCAACTTTCCTTTATTTTCTTACATCAAAGAAACTTTGGGAAACTTGGTCGAAACTTCAGAGGCTTGAAAAACATGGGGTTAATAAGGCTGTTGATTTTCAGGATTTTCCTTGTCGAGTTATTATTGAGTCAAGTGTAAAAGCTTACTGAAAATTATTTCTTAAAAAAATTAAAGGAAATGTGCTATTTCCTACAGATATTCGGGGAAAATGTTTACTATATTTTCGAATTATGTTTTCATTCCCTTTGTATGCCGCAGTGTAATCAAGATCTTTATCATATAAAAAGGAATGAAAATACTACTTTTTAAGACATTAATTCCGAAATGTTCCGAACATATAAATACATATACTCACGCCTCTTATCCTTTTTTAGAACCTTGTGAGGAGGGTAGATATATATTATATAGTCATAAACTCATCACAAATTTAAGAGCTGAGCTCTTGACGTCGTCTCTAATGCAGTCCCTTCCGTTTGCTTGTGTGCAGCGCAACCTCTGACCTCTATCATATGTCATGAGAGACACTTTTTCTTTGATCTGACCCATGTATGTTCTTCTTTGTCTTCCTCTTCCTCTCTACCTTTCCTTCTAAGATGTTTCTAATGAAGCTATCATGTCGTATAAGGTGGCCTATCATCTTTCCTCTTCTATTCTCGGCTGTCTTTAGCAGAATTCTTGGTTCTTTGAATAGTCATAAACTATTAGCGAATTACTAATATTGTTTAACCAACAGATAAGATAAAATCGTCACGTTTCACCCACTCAAATAACGTTTGATATAGAACAATCCAGTTGTTGGTGCGTCGCATTCGTGGAATCGAATCGAATCTAATTTAACGCGGTTAATGCGGGGATTCGAATCGCCATACCAGTGTTTGTACTGTAATTGAATTGGAATCGGGAATTAAATTCCGTGACTGTAAATGAAAGAGTAATTTAAATGATTACTTATTCATTGTGTGGGATTCAAATAATATACCACAAATACTTAACGTTTATTACACCTTGTGTATATTTACACAAGGTGTAATATGTGCGGAGGTGGACGAATGGTTCGAGTAGTTGTCTGCAACATAAAGATTACAAGTTCGAATACCGGCTGCACCTATGAGATTTTCTGAACTCAAGTACAGTGAATAGTTAAACGACGAGATTTATGGACAAGGAAAAGAGCTAGAGGAAACCTACACACGTATGAGAAGAAATTCAAAGAGGTATAATCGTGCTGGAGTAATGGCGATAGACCAAATTATTTGCCACGTTGGCGCCTAAATTTTTTCTCTGGCGAAAAGTATGGGATCCTTGTGAGAAGGGGTGAGGATATGATCTTCGCTTTCCCACAATATTCCGGAAAATGTGTAGGCAGGTGTGTTACGTATGTGATAGATCATGACAGACATTTCTTAAGTACCTACGATTAACGTATTGGACATTTCTTCTGAAAGGCATGTATAGATGTTTTCCACAGCCATAGGCAAATACCGCCGGCGATCGAACATGAGATCTTTGTTTCACAGGGGAGAGATTTCAAGAATCCTTTTAAGTGCTGACATGCCGGAATAGTTAGCTCAATTGCTTTTGCAATAAACGACCCATATAATGCATTTTTCCTGAGATTAGAACTTTTAATCAAACAAGTAAATATTTTTGTACGATTAAGCGAAAGAGATTTGTAAGACTAGAGAGCGCTGGCGCTCTTCTTTCACTACCTACGCCATTAGGGACTCGGCGTGATGATATGTATGTACTAAGATGGTAGACAAGCACATGGTCTACCGGATTGTAAGCGACCGACATTGTCTAACTTGCAGGAATTTTATCACACTCTTCTTGAAGAACTTAATGCTTTAGTCTCTGGGAAAAATCTCTAGTGAGTTCATCTCCCTGCCTTTTTATATTATTAACCCTAGACTAGATTCAAACGACCATTCGAATACTTAAACAAGTTAAAACAAACAGAGTATATGCATAATATGTAAACAGGTATCAGAGTATGGAATCCTGGCAAACGGGATGTGACCACAAAGCGTTGTACTTGGTCAGCAAACGATTCGCCTAATCGCCCAGAACGTGGCCGTGCATCAAACCAACAAAATTGGGTCAACTGTACAGCTGTGGAGCGACGCGCTAAATCTAATACCAACACTGAATACAAAGTTATTTTTACTACCTCCCCATACTGGAGCTAGAACTGAAACAGCTAAATACTATGCCTATATATTTTTTTTATACAAGAGTGGCAAACAAGCATACGGCCCATCTGATGGGAAACGGTTACCGCAGCCTATTTACGCTCACGATACTGAAGTATCACTTGCGTGTTGCCACTCTGTGTTCGGAGAGTTATAGTGTGTTGGCAACATAATGGGTTTAATCCCTCTACTTCCAACACATTACATATTATATAATAACTGTATATCATAATCAGTCGCAAGAAAACACAATAAACTCTCATCATAATAAAATAGCACCTACATTTATTTAAGTCGAGTCTAACGCCGTCTCTCATGCAGATGACATATGTCTTAAAATATATCCTCTGCAGATAACTCTCAATACTAAATTTCAAAGATGAAGAAAAAAGAAAAAGTAATAGGCATAGAACGAACGTAAAGTTCCCGTTCTCTCTAAACATACAGACCTGTTTCGGTTCATTCATTCATCGGTCTTTCATACATGTTCACCGGTTTCTAGTACTCTTTACTCTTCCATCATTAAATGTCCGACTGATTTGACCTAGGTAGTTAGAACGTGGTTTTTCTCTACGTTCACTTCCACACACTTCACTCATCCCTGTTATACCAATGAAATTAAATTTTCATCTTTACAAAGGAATGTTAAGTGAGTATAATACACAAGCTTTATTAACGGTCTAATTAAAAGCACTAAAAGTGAACGTTCCTATTGTTCTTTGCTACTAAAGTCTTCCACTTAAGCCCCCCAAAGGACCATTACAGCACTGCAGACTTCATAATCTTAATGTCAAATAAGATTTCATACACCGTAGTATTAATCTCATAACATCAAATATAATGTTAGCACACATTAATGTTTGCTTCGAATAATTCTAAACACGCAATTAAACTTTTGCCCAACTCCACCCGGCAGAGAAGGACAACCAACATTACTGCATGCGTTAGACAGAGAGCGATAAAACTTCCTTGTGTATTGAGGTCAATAATTGTAAACTCTGGAACAACTTTTGATAAGCCAATTATAAAGGAAAATGGAATATTTTAAATTATGAACGAACACATATGTATGTAGGAATGGTTTGAGGTATAGAACCTCCTTCCTGTACGTAATTGGCATTGGGAAATTGTCTGAAAGAAGCTTAACTCTTACTCATGGTATTTAAAGGTATGTAAATTCTGATAGCGATATACATTTATGAGTAGTTCAATATTGTTATTTCATGTAGTTCAACTTCATGGCACCTGCAGATTTTTTTTTCGGGATTAAAACATATCTTTACACAAGCACAACTATACATACGCCTTCGAATGGATTCTAAGACGTATGCAGGTCTCCTCTCGATGTTTTCCTTCATCGTAAAGCTGGTTATGTGACTAAGCACTGTACTTAAGTTTAGAAAAACTTATTGTTAAGTCGGGATTAGAACCTGCGATCTTAGTGTCGCAGACAACTACTCGAACCACTCGGCCACCACGGTTTTTAACTGTTCCGTGAAAATAAATTAACTAGTAATGTATTTTAATTCACTATATTCATATAAATGAGAAACGTAATACAAACGTTACAAAACCGATTATTGGATACCGAATCGATTTATGCGGCAATGTAATTCGATTTATCGTTAATCCGCCGTACAATGTGTAGTAATGGAGAGTACATAAATCGAATAAGATCCTCCATCGATAAAACGAATGCTTTGTGTCTCATAATTCATTTTTTAGTTAAATATTTCAGCCGTCGGATCGTTACCGACGTTATTTCAACATTAAGCGTTAAATATGTACATACTACTTGCGTGTACCTTTATGTGATTTCGTTTAGGGATACCAGTCACAGGTGTTCTTTTGCAATGCTGAGCTTACTCTAGTGTTAAGCACGGCGTTAGAATAGCGATCTAGCCTTAGAGGGTAATGAGTTATTTCAAAGTAACATATATAATTTATGTATTTATTATTTTAAGGTTTGCCAACAGTTTCAACACAAAGCGTATGTAAAATAATTAACAGGAAAACACCACATGCTTATAGTGCGTTTTACTAAATACTACATTGCTACAATGAGTCGAGATTGAGTAGAGTAGAGTAGAAGAAGAATGTGTCCATTTACTCTTTTCCTCACGCCTTCCCACAAGGGTCCCCGAAGGGGTAGGCAGAGGTGTATAGGGTAATACCCACACACCCATTTTCCGCCAGAGGTATATTAGGTGCCAACTCTCTCTTCTTTACTCTTTTCCAAGTGTCTCTATTTAAAAGACACGTGTTCTTTTGTAATTTACTAAATATAATTCACTTTATCAAGGAGGTTCATTTGCACTTCACTACACTAGCTTATTGAAATTCAATTTAATTTCTATCCATCTGTGACGTTGGCGCTTAAATATATTTGCGGTGAAATGAGGTTGTGGTACTACACACCTCGGCCTACCCCTTTGGGGACCCTTGTAGGAAGGCTCGTTTCCTCTCGACGTTTCCCTTCACCGTAACGCTCGTGGCGTGAATAACAACTGTACTTCAGTTCGTAGTTCGTTACGTACGTTCACAAACTCATTGGCACAGTAGGGATTCAAACTTGTAATCTTTATATTGCAGGCAATTAGTCGAACCACTTGGCCACCACGACTCAGCTTGTTACTCTGTATAATGTAGCTACATTCGCTTGTGTTGTGCGCCATGAGAGCAACGCCACGCCGGAGTGAACAACAAGCAGGGAACGTCACAAATCATTGAATTCACCGAATACACGCCCTTAAATGTAAATGCAGCCATTAATTTAATTTTCCACTTTTGGACGATAAAATCGGACGTTTCAATCGCACGACAAGCGATACTATCTCTTTTATCGACGAAAATTTGCATAATTGCTCGTACGTTACCCATTTTTGGTGAAATATTCTTTGGCCGTTTGACATACACAGCGTTCGATTCAACATTATATATGTACAATGGTTAACTATATAGCACACTACATTATATCCATATATTTTAATAATAAGAAATTCAACAGGCGTATGTATAGTCGTGCTTGAGTAACGGCGATGGACTCGCCATCAGTCACGTTGGCACCTAATATACCTCTGGCGGAAAGTAGGTGTGTGGGTATGACCTATACACCTCTGCCTACCCCTCGGGGACCCTTGTGGGAAGGCATGAGGATATATTATTATTATATTATATTATTTAATAAATAAATAAATACCTTGGGATAGATACTGTCGAACTAGGCAAAGCTTGTACTATAAAAACTTGACAACCATGTATGTACATCTAAGAACATCCAAGTTTAAGGTACAAATACTCGTGTTCCTCACACAAATATCTGCCCTCAGCGGGAATGGAACCCGCGACCTAAAGCTTATAGTAGTCAGGAGCTCTGAGGTGAGAAGCCATAAAGGTTGTTCCTACGCCTTGCCTTTATGGGGAGACTGTAGGAATAACATAATACCATACATTGAAGCCCATTTGCCTCTGTCAAGCGAAATCAGGTTCTTGGATGATAGTCTTGACCTTCCACTCTTTCCTCTACCTACCCTACTTAAATATTCATAAAGAAACTAGTTTATTGCTGCATAAGACTGCCTATCATATTTTTTTTTTATACAACAAGAGTGGCATACAAGCATACGGCCTACCCGATGGAAAACGGTTACCGCAGCCTATTTACGCTTACAATACCGAAGTATCACTTGCACGTTGCCACTCTCTGTTCGGAGAGTTGTACTGTGTTGGCAGCATAATGAGACTAATCCCTCTGCTGCCAACACAATACAAAAATCCCAACAGTAATAACTTATATTTACTAAATAGTTTTAAAATTGCTCCTACTTGAATCAATCATTCGTTGGGAAAATTTCCAATGAGACGACATCGAGGCGGCTATGCATGAAATATTAATGATTCCAGTTCAATATTGTGATAAATGATACGTTATTTATTAAATAACGAGTCTCGGTATCAGCTGCTGGCAGCGTAAGTACTATTGCATTGACTGAGATAGACAAGATAGACGATGTTCATAAATAAAACTATCTTCACTTGGGTGAAAAATTTAAATTAAATACACGATCGCAGCGCCCCCTATTGGGACTATTAGCCATCTATTCCGAACATGTACCTAATATAAATAATTTTATGGCTATTTTAAATATACGTTGGGTTGACGACTTCGATATAGTCGCCACTTTCGAATAAACATCAATATTTTATATCCTCAATTCTTGCACTCGTTTCATTCATTCGCCGACTCGTTCAATTATCGCTGTGACAATTATAAAGTGCATTGTACCGCGATCGACGTGGAGCGATGATTGTGGAGGCCCAATTTCAAGGTTTTATTTTGTTCATACCAGATATGTATATTACAGCCGTAGTGGCTGTGTCATTCGAGTAGTTTCGTACAAGACAAAGTTTGCAGGTTCGAATCTCGACTGTAACAATTACTTTTCTGAACATAAGTACAGTGATTTGTCACACCACGAGCTTTATGGTGAACATGGAGTGGAAACATGCATACCTGCGTTTGAGAGGAAATCGAATGTGTAATGGTTCTTGGCGCCATCTGTCCCATTAGCACCTAAAATATCTCTGGCGGAAGGTGGGTGTGTGAAAACTACCTATACTCCTCTGCCTACCCCTTCGGGGAATCTTGTGATAAGGCGTGAGGACCTAATATGCATATATAAAATACTTATTATTATTTTTGATTAGATACTTCAAAGTAAAATATTTGTATTTTATAATTAAAAATTCAATTGAAATATTACTTCAGACTTTAGAAATAAAATGAGCAAATGAAAAGTTGAATATTCGTAATAATAAAGCATTTTGCGCTGAGTGGCAACGTTCATAATTTATTTTGCACAAGTGCCACCCGGGTCGTCGTAATGAGATGAATCCAAATTAATGCCAACCTCTTATCTCTTGGGGTAAGGATTATTTTTGCTTGGAAATCGCACTTGTTGGGTGCCCGGGAAACGTTCTATTGTTGATATACCAGGTCAAGTTTGGAATACAGAAAACTGTTACGACGACTCAAATACACAGATTACGAAACAGACGAGACGAAAGAGTCTGTAAGGAGAGGCAGAGGCAGACCTCGTTCGAAATACCTAGATCTATAGAACACTCAATGATGGGAACGCCAGGAGTAGTCGAAACCGACAACAATTTACGAGTATATAATTATGTAAAGGAAGCAGAGGAATCCTTGAGAAATTGCACAGAATTGCATATCAGGCGGACCGCATGCTTAATTTGTCACCCATGTAGTATAAAAAAAGAATTATGATTAAGACTTATTTTTCCTACTACTTATTTTTACATGATGTTATGTTACTGACTTTAATAATATTAAGGGTTCCCAGAAGGGGTAGGCAGAGGTGTATAAATATTACCCAACCTTACCTACCGCTTTTTGACTGAGACGTATGTTTTGTGCCAGAGTAGCAGATCTCATCGTCGTTACTCAAGCACGATTATACATACGCCTTTGAATTTCTTCTCAGACGTATGCAGGTTTTCTCTCGATGTTTTCCTTTACCGTAAAGCTCGTGGTGTGACTTATCACTGTACATAAGTTAAAAAAAAAGCAGAAAAAAATTAAAATATTTGTGTTGTAGGCTCGAAAAACTCGGCCACCATGGCTTTCAGTTTTCAATATTAAAGCTAGTGAAACCGCAGGCCCAGCTAGACACTATTAAATGATTGTTACTTGCCAACAATTCCACCACAGATATTCAAAAAATATCCCTGGTGGAAAAATAATTCCAGAGCAACCGGTGATAACATTTCACGGGGTTTATTTATTATTTCCTTAACGCGTAAAGTGTCTCCCCCACACTATGTATTTCAGCCGTCTCCACCCCGGATGACAGTAAATAACCCTACCAAACGTTCTTCACGAATAAATTATGTCACATCCTTTTACGCCAACTTCGCGGAACGAGCCGGATTATAATATCATCGGAGGATTAAGTTGTGACTTTAAATGTAATTGCTTATGGTTGAAATCTGCAAAACAGTATATCTTATGAGAGACGATTTAAATTATCTCTGTAATATTTTTGGCAGTTGAGGTCGTGTTATTAGATTTATCAGTCTCTTAATTGCGGCTAACGCATTCTCTTAAACGAGGTTCATATAAAACGTCTTAGTGTATATATAAGATAGAAGATAAGAGCCGTGGTGGCCGAGTGATTCGAGCAGTTGCCTGCGACGCAAAGGTCGCAAGTTCGAATCCCGACTGTACCAATGAGTTTTTCTAAACTTAAGTACAGTGATTAGTCACACCACGAGCTTTACGGTGAAGGAAAACATCGAGAGGAAACCTGCATACGTCTGAGAAGAAATTCAAAGGCGTATGTATAGTCGTGCTTGAGTAACGGCGATGGACTCGCCATCTGTCACGTTGGCACCTAATATACCTCTGGCGGAAAGTGGGTGTGTGGGTATTACCTATACACCTCTGCCTACCCCTTCGGGGACCCTTGTGGGAAGGCGTGAGGATATATTATATTATATTATTATTATTATTAGTGTATAAATAAAAGGTAGTATCAATATTCAGTAAAAAAATATATACATTGAGAAATTCAGATCAGATTTTTTGTTTAACAGCCGTGGCCGAGTAGTTCGAGTAGTTACCATACTGTACCAATGAGTTTTTCTGAACTTAAGTACAGAGAAATGAGTTTACCGTGAAGGAAAACATCGAGAGGAAACATGTATACATCTGAGAAGCAATTCAAAGGCGTTTCATATGTATATGTATCTTGCTTTAGGAACGGCGATGGACTCGCCATCTATCACGTCGGCACCTAAAATATGTCTCTGGTGGAAAGTGGGTGCGAGGGTACTACCTATATACTTTTGCCTACCCCCTTCGTGGACCCTTGTGAGAAAGCGGGATGATATATATATATAGTTTTTGTTAATCAAACCAAGAGTTTTACGACAAAAGAATAAATTGAGAAGAAACCTACATATTATGTTGGTAAAGCAATTCAAAGAAGTTATGCCTTTAATAGATCTCCGGTGAAATAAGGATAGAATACCTTAGAGGACATTTGAAATGACATTAAAAATAAGAGAAATCTATTTGTCAGATCTGAACAGCAAAGTTCTAATAAATATTATATAAAATGAAGACCCATAGAAGCACGAGTTTTCTTTTATTCGCAACATTTCGATTGTTTTCAGTTGTCATTGTTGTCGCGGTTGCGTATTGAACACTTTTTCATATTCAGCGTTCGAGTTTATTAATTCTGCGGCAGGTTTCATTTTGTTGCGTTGTGTTAAAGTAATTTGCTTGGCGGTGACACATTTTGTGTCAATTTCCATGCCATTTTGAGGGTGTATGCTCACAGCTTTGTCATAATTAATACCAGAAGCTTTGAAACAAAATTAGGTTATTCTTCTCATTTTGAATCACTGATTTTACATAAATTTGAAAAAATTCGGTTTGATACCAGAGCGGTCACTGGACTAATCGTGTTTTATTTAGCTTAGATAAATATGCTTCGCTATAAAATAAATATTTATAACATTAATACACCTTTTATGAACAATAACAACAATTGTATTTATATACATGGAAAAATGTATGTGTTGACGGATTAGGACTGTGAAAATTTTGTACATACATATCATCACGCCGAGGCTCATAGAGAGAGTATAGCGCTATCTTTCTTGATAACACTCTTATAGATTTTGCAGGCAGTGGGTGTTTCGGTCCATCAGACATGCAGTATGCCTATGTTTCTTAATTTAAAAAGGAAAGATATCACAAAACGATATGTTTACGCCTATGGCGTATGAAGGCGTAAAACTTTCCTCTATAATATATAAATTCATCTGTTTATATGAAAAAAAAACGAACATTTGTAATTTTTCTTTAGTCAACTAATACTGTATTAAGACGACGCAACGTTTTACAATAGCCTTATTAATTTCAAAAGTTGTAACACACTTGTTGTAATAAACTTTTATTTCAAAGTCATAATTTATATATTTTGTCCAAGAAGCTAATCTACATACATACATCATGCCAAGTCCCTAACGGGGTAGGCAGAGAGTATAGAGCGCCAGTTCTCTCTAGACTTACACACCTCTTTCGCTTCGTCCACATTCATCAGTCTCTTCATACATGCTCGTCGGTTTCGAGTACTCTTGACGTTCCCGTCCTTGGGCATCCGATCAATTTGAGCCTCGATTTGAGATCGAGTAGTTAGAACGCGGCTAAACTAAACATTGAAATATTCACAGGAACACACATACGAGTACATATTATCGCGCTGATTCTCAAGGGGTAGGCAGGTAAAACTGGATAACAGATTATCATATTGTGATATTATAGATGTTATAAATGTTATAGAAACTTGTCATATAACGAGGCATTACGTGACGGGATTCAATATTGAGCGGCCCCCGAATATTTCATGTTAGAGCCCATGTCTAATAGCAGGAAATCAAATAACAAAAGCCTTCCGGGTATCGGTACGAAACTGAATAAGGTTTTTTTGTTGACACTCTAGTGGGGATTTCCTGGGGATAAAATGAACTTCCTCAATTTGTTGTTTATTGAGCTTACGAACTGAGTTAGGGCGCTCTCAACAAATAAATAAAAAAAATGAAAATATTATATCCTCACGCCTTCCCACAACGAAGTATCGAAGGGGTAAGTAGATGTGTATAGGTAGTACCCCCAATTTATGCCAGAGATATCCTTACTAATATTATAAATGTGAATGTAAGTTTATTTGTTACGCTTTCACGTAAAAACTACTAAACCGATCATCATGAAACTTTGTACACATATTCTTGGAGGTATTAGAAGTAACATAGGATACTTTTTATTGAAAAAAAAACATTTTACGAAAGATAAAAAAGCCGTCCACGCCGACGAAGTCGCGGGCACAGCTAGTAGGTATATAAATAAAGAATCACGACAAATTTCATATTCGTTCAATAACGATGTGTACTCGTGCCTATGGAGAGTAAAAAACAACTGCCCCTCTCGAAGTCATAGGTAAATCCGAGTCCCCGAGCACTCACAATTGGGAGACCGGGGCAAACAAATCTCCTGGTAAAACTTTCCAAACGGTTTTTGGGTACACCATAAATGATATATAAAAGGGTAGGGGACAAGTTTCCAAGACGATCGTGAGGGAGATAGATTTATTCACTAGTAAACGCTGTTAGAACGGGACGGGTTAAGTTCTCGAGATATTTTTACTGATCTTTTCAGTGCGGGATTTTTCGAAAACTTTTCTTTTGCGAATTATTTAATCTCGATTTGTCGTTGAATTACGGTAGAAATTTTTTGTTGAATGAGAGGCATATAATAGTTTATTTTCATACCTTCCCACAGTGGTCCCCGAAGTGGTAGGCAGAGGTGTATAGGTAATACCCACACACCCATTTTCCGCCGGAGGTATATTAGGTGCCAACGTGACGATTTCGATCAACGATCTTGCTGTATTATGCTGCTGAAAACAGGAATCAAAGGTGGTACTTACGTGTTGAGCTCTAGGTCCAATCTGAACTTGTGGTTGAAAGCCTTGATGAGAAGGGATGTCCGGTGAAAGTGTTTTCCGGTCTGAAACAATGCATAGTTACATTAAAGCTTTCCTTGAAAGTTTCTATCTAAAAGGGTCGGCATGGCGCGAGCTATATACACTGGTGTTGCAAGCTTCCATAGGCGGCGGTAACCGCTAACCATCAGGCGGGCAGTGATTTATAAAAAAGATGTTTTTTATTTTTTTATTCTGTTAACTCATACAATTTTTTTTTTTTGCGATATGAAAATGTATACTTAACAAGGAAGGTCTCATTATCATCTCATAACAATGATATCAAGTATCGATCATTAACACCCTATTAAGCCCTACGTAACGAGGGCCTTTAAAGGCGCATAGAATCGCCACACGTTCATAAATCCCTGGGCCCAAATCCACAAACAAAAGCCTCCAATACAACCTGCTAATGGGCTTGCCTGATAAGGGTCGAACGTCACAAATTCGCCCTTAGCAACACTTGTTTTATAATAATAAGGCTCCTTCACTTAAACCATAGCGTGTTTCTGTAAGCATTGCCCTTAAGACAGACTCGTAACTTTTGGCAATAAATACGTTTTTTTTAGTAGGTTTACCTTAGGGGTACCCCTAGAGTAGCCAGTAAGTGCAATTACCAATGTCAGTGCCATCGTGGCAGATGGCGAGTCCCTCGCTGTGCAAGTGATTTCTCGGCTTTTCATTAACTGTAAAGCTCATGGCCTGTCACGCCATGAGCTTTACGATATGTGTGTCAGGTTACTTAAGCTTAGTTAAGTTACAAAGCCAGACCAACGAGGTTTGAGCTTGTAATTTAAAGCTACTTAAACCATTGCACCAACACATGCTCGAAGCTATTTAGCAAATTGCTTGGCAAATTAAAATGTATTAGGTCCCTCCTTCACGATTTACTATAAGAGGACTATACTAAAGTTGATAAAAACTCATTGGTACCGTCGGGATTCGAACTTACCACTGCCACTACTATTATCACTCGGCCAATAGCGCGAGACACTGCTAGTTATACAATATGTCGCGTCCACTCAGTTCAGTGCTTATAGGAACAAAGTCTACCCGCGCGCGGAAGTACGAACTATTGTCAGGAACGCTCCAATAACCGTGTTACTTGTTGGACAATGGCGTTTCGAGGAATTATCGGCGTTCAAACTTCAATAACTTGTTCAAGTTTTAACAATTGTTTGGCTCATTATTGATAACGGACGCCATTGCGGAAGACTTGGAGTGGCGATTGTTGAGGCGGTATTATGCAAGTTGGAAAGGTAGATATAAAAGGTAACTTGATACTGATTAATCCGAATGAAGCGAAGTAAGTCTATAATTCTAGAGAAAACTGGCGCTCTTCACGCCTACCCACAAGGATCTCCAAACGGCTAGAGGTAGAATCCCCATATTTTGCCGGAGATTTTGGTGACCAAGTGGGAGTTGGAGAGACTATCGCAGTTTCTCAAGCAAATCGGTCGGTAGATTTGTTCGCGATACTGCCTTCATCGTAAAGCTCGTGGTGTGACTAATCACTGTTCAGAAAACCTCAATGGAGCAGTCGGGATTCGAATTTGCAATCATTGTGTTGCAAGTGAGTTTATAGTCCGGTTATGTTATAATAAAAAATTAATTATAATAATTATTTATAAAATTAATTATAAATTAATTATAAAATTATAATAAAAAATTCTGCACAGTGCGGCGATGGGGACCGCCACCCATCACGCGGAGTGCCTCACGGCGGGAAGTGGAGTGTGGAGTGTAGGATGGGTGTATGGAATGTAAGAGGAGGTATGGCTGATAAGATGAACGAATTGATCGACGTTATGACAGAGAGCGAGTTAGATGTTGTGTGCTTGTCTGAAACCAAGCGGAAGGGTAGTGGAGTAGACGAGCTCCCGGGCGGGAGTTTAGTGCTGTGGTCAGGAGTGGCAAACACCGAGCACGCCTGCCAGGGAGTGGGAATTTTACTATCCAGCCGCTTGGCAGAATGTATGATAAGTTATGATGCGGTGAGCCCCAGACTTATTTGGGCTCGCTTTAAAATAGGCCTTACCCGACTGTTTTAGTCGCGGTATATGCTCCGGTGGCCTCAGCGGACGCTTGCGACCTGAATAAGTTCTGGGAATGTGTGAGTAATGTTCTAGAGACGAAAGAAGGGAATGAAAAGCTGATTATTTGTGGTGATCTGAATGGATGGGTCGGGACAGCCCGTAAGGATTACGAGGCAGTACTCGGCAAGTATGGCGATAAGAGAGTGAACGAGGCAGGCAAGCTGATATTAGATGTATGCATGGAGAGAGACCTTTTTGTGGCGAACACCATGTTCGACCACAAAAGGATTCATCAGTATACATGGGAACGGAAAATGAGCGAAGCATGATAGAGCTGTTTCTAATAGATCAGCGACTCAGAACACAGGTGATGGACACCAGGGTGTATAGGGGAGCTGACCTGGGAACGGACCACTTCCTAGTTATAACTAGGATAAGAGGTCTGTTCGCGGGCTGGCGATCCCGCGCTGGGGGTCCCTGTTCTGCAGTCACAGACCGCATCAAAAGCTGGAGGCTTCAAGATGCGGCTATTAGAGACAGATATCAAGAAAGGGTATCTGAACAGCTAGCCTGTCCACCGAAAGATGTGTTTGAGAGTGTCGATGTTTGGTGGCAGTTCCTTAAGTCCAGCATATTATGCGCCGCGAAAGAGGTTTGTGGCATTTCGAAAGGGCGGACAACCAAAATGGCGATGGTTGGTGGGATGATGAAGTGAAAGAAGAAGTTAAAAAGAAGAAGGATGCAAGGCAAGACATTTTGGCTATGTCCAGCTCAAGTGAGAGTATGAAAGAAAAGATGAAAGAAAAATACCGCCTGCAAAAAAATCGTACGAAAGAGATAATAGCTCAGAAGCGTGAGAGGTTCCAAATGACTGTAGACGAAAAACTGTCACAGAATTTCAAGGACAATGCAAAACTTTTTTGGAGGGAAGTTAAGAAGTCCAGAAATTGTGTTACAGCTAGTAGTAGGATGAATGTGATTTTTTCGAAGGACAATAACATACTGACTGACAAAACAGACGTCCTCAGGCGATGGAGTGAATTTTACAAAGATATGTATGATGATGATGCCGCTGATCTACTCACAGAGCTGCCTCCAACAGAATCTGTCGAGGATCCTATAGCGGATAAAATAAGTATGGGAGAGATTGTAAGTGCGATAAGAAGTCTGAAATGTGGAAAGCTGCGGGAATAGATGGGATTACGGCTGAGATGATCAAGTACGGTGGACCAGCGGTCTGGGACGTCATCTATTTGCTATGCAATCTTTGCTGGGAAAAGGGTGATGTTCCGGACGACTGGAGGCGAGCAGTCATCGTGCCTTTCTATAAAGGAAAGTGATCACGATTGGACTGCTCAAACTACAGAGCCATCAGCTTGGTCAGCTTAGCTAGTAAAGTGTATACGAAGATCCTGACGATAAGAATGCAAGAGCGATCCGAAAGATTTCTCTGGGAATCCTAAGGTGGATTTAGATCAGGAAGAGGATGTATGGATCAAACCTTCTCGCTTCGCGGAATCGCGGAAAAGTTTTTGGATATTAACCAAAGGGTTTTCTGCGCTTTCGTCGACTTGGAGAAGGCATTTGATAGAGTCGTACGAAAGGAACTCTGGGACGTGTTGCCTGGATATGGAGTGAGCAGTTCCCTATTGCATGCCGTGAAATCACTCTATAGTGATAGCGGGGCGTGCGTTAGGGTTAATGGTGAGATGTCACCCTGGTTTGATGTGAAGTCGGGGGTCAAACAAGGGTGTATCATGTCTGCCTGGCTGTTCATTATATATCTAGATAACTGTCTGAGAGCACTAAGAACGAACGGATGTGGAGTGAAAATGGGAAACTTAGTGGTCAACTGCCTATTATATGCCGATGACGCGGTTTTACTGGCGTCATCAGAGGACGAACTGCAGTCACTAGTTACCATAATGAAAGAAGAATGTGAAAAGAAGGGGCTGCGCCTAAACGCTGGCAAGACCAAGGTTCTGGTATTCGAAAGAGATGAACAAGTGACCGAGTGTGCTATATCGGTAAATGGGCAAATTCTAGAGCAAGTGAATGAATTTGTATATCTTGGAAGCATGTTCACACGAGATGGAAAGTATGAAAAAGATATTGAAAGAAGGATAACTGCCGGAAATAAGGTGAATGGGGCCATGTCGGCGTTGATGGGCAGTAAAAGTCTGAGCAAGAATGCTCGAGTTGCCGTCCACAACGCGATATTGGTACCTACCTTA
This sequence comes from Drepana arcuata, assembly GCA_016069955.1. Taxonomy (NCBI): domain Eukaryota; kingdom Metazoa; phylum Arthropoda; class Insecta; order Lepidoptera; family Drepanidae; genus Drepana; species Drepana arcuata. The sequence goes on from JACCPG010000377.1 coordinate 70,024, forward strand.
TTGTATGGCAGCGAATCCTGGGTATGTCAGAGGAAGTATGAAAATAGCTTGAATGCAGTCGAGATGCGATCTCTTTGGAAAATGTGCGGCGTAACGATATTAGATCGAATCCGCAATGAAGAGATTCGCAAATCAACTGGCGTGAATGAGGGCGTGATTGTAAAGATGAAGAAAGGCATGTTACGTTGGTTTGGACACATAGAAAGGATGAGTGAAGAAAGATTGACGAAACAGATATACAAAGCAAAAGTGTGCAAGAAGAGGCAGAGGAAGGCCACGTTCCAACTACCTGGATCAAATAGATCGGACTCTGAAGGACGGGAACATTAAGAGTACTCGAAACCGACGAGCATGTATGAAGAGACTGATGAATGTGGACGAAGCGAAAGAGGTATGTAAGTCTAGAGAGAACTGGCGCTCTATACTCTCTGCCTACCCCGTTAGGGACTTGGCGTGATGATATGATGATGATGATGATGTTATAATATGAGTTATAAATGAATTTAAAGTTCCAATCTTAATAATATTAACAGCCATACGTCACCCAAAATTAACAATAACCTTTGCATATCCGCACTAAACCGGCTAAAACCACTTCCGATACGAGACCGTCGTCACCATAAGTTATTAGGGAAGGTCGTGTGGTCCACGAGCGAGCTGCCAATTCGAATTTTATGGCTTGATGTGGACAAGGGTCGTTAATTTGATAAACAATTAGTTCCACCTTAATTATCGTGCGTCGTCGATAGGTTGGGACCACTGATTGGTTACTGACTTGATTATGTGTGAACAAGTTTTGTGGGATTCACTATTTTGCGTCTCAAGTCTACGTCGTAGAGTTATCAGATCATATGGTAGCCAGGCGTATGATCTCACTTGCAATATCATTCACAACAAAGTGACAAAATTATTAAGTAGGGTAATTCACTACAAAACATGGTTTTATTTAATAAAATTAAATAAACTATTAATAACATAAATAAAAACATAGTTAGATAAAATTATATAGCAGATTTCTATGCTAAAATCCCGCGCAGCTTCGCTTGGGTGAAATGGTAATGATAAAAGTTCCTTAAACACGTGGTTTGACTAATCATTGTACATACGTTCAGAAAAACGCATTAGTACAGTCCGGCACTCGAACCACTCGGCCACCACGGCTCTATATAAAGATAAGGTGAAAAAATTGTCAACGTAAAATATATTTTATTTGCTTCCTTCTCACACATTTTTTAAGTCCGTCCGTACACTAACGTATGTATTATAGAGAAAAAAGATCCAAAAAGAGGATGTTGAAACTTCTGCCTAGTATTTCGGGGACCCTTATGGGAAGGCGTGATACAACCATAATATCAATATTTTATCTATATAACTATGTATATTATACATACATACATATCATCACGCCAAGTCCCTAACGGGGTAGGCAGAGAGTATAGAGCGCCAGTTCTCTCTAGACTTACATACATCTTTCGCTTCGTCCACATTCATCAGTCTCTTCATACATGCTCGTCGGTTTCGAGTACTCTTAACGTTCCCGTCCTTCAGAGTCCGATCTATTTGATCCAGGTAGTTGAACGTGGCCTTCCTCTGCCTCTTCTTGCACACACTTTTGCTTTGTATATCTGTTTCGTCAATCTTTCTTCACTCATCCTTTCTATGTGTCCAAACCAACGTAACATGCCTTTCTTCATCTTTACAATCACGCCCTTATTCACGCCAGTTGATTTGCGAATCTCTTCATTGCGGATTCGATCTAATATCGTTACGCCGCACATTTTTCGAAGAGATCGCATCTCGACTGCATTCAAGCTATTCTCATACTTCCTCTGACATACCCAGGTTTCGCTGCCATACAATTAGGTAGGTACCAATATCGCGTTGTGGACAGCAACTCGAGCATTCTTGCTCAGACTTTTACTGCCCATCAACGCCGACATGGCTCCATTCTCACCTTATTTCCGGCAGTTATCCTTCTTTCAATATCTTTATATATATTATAACAGGTTATATTGACAGGCACGTAATCTGAAAGCTTGGAGCGATGGGTTATTAAATTTCAACAGCCTTCGACAATTTGATGCAGCCCGACTTCAATTTCAGGAATTTAACTCGTATTTACACGGGCAACATAGGATATTGGCGATAAAAAAATGCATATTTTTGGTATCAAGCCGTTTATACGGGTTTCGCATTTTCAGGAACGATATCATAGTATCATACTCAAATTGAAATCGACTTATCTGCCTACAAATTTGAAAGATTCAATTTATCGATAAAATATTTATAGGATTTTTTATATTTGATACCTGGAATATTGATGTATATTTCATACATTCTATAGAAATTAATATAAAATATAGTTAATCAGAGTTCTATTAGTATGACAAATGGTACATAGCGTGATAAAGCCGTGATGACCGAGTAGTTGGCTGCTACACAAGGTTGCAAGTCCGAATCCCGACTGTACCAATGAGTTTTACCGAACTTATGTACAGTATTTTGTCACACCACGAGCTTTACGGTAGAAGAAAACATCTAGGTAGAGGAAACCTGCATACGTTTGAGAACCAAAAGAGTTTCCTTTTATGCCTTACAGCGCAGAACCCCGAAACTCAGCTCTATTAAGCCGTAGTATATATACATAATGTATAGTCCCACACAGAAAATCTGTATCTTTAATGTTTTTCCGCCTTTACCCAGTCCACTAGTAGTTTGTTTGTGTGTGAAGGGATGCCCGCTTTAGGGGAGATGGTAAAGGCGCATTTAAAGTAGGCGTAGGTAAATAATGGCCGGGATTGGACACTATCCTTCTCGGGCTGTATCACTTTGCCACTCGGGCGGCGGGAGCAAACAACCGCCACTAAGAGGATATTCCTGATATTTTTTGGTGAGTAGTTTTTGAATGTTGTGTTTGAATTCATCTTTTGGATTTTATCCCTATTTATGTTATTAAATGGCCCGTTTTTACCCTCTGTACTAGGGTAAGCCGATGTAATACGAATTATTAATTTTATGAACTTATTCTCTTGCCGCTATATAATTATATATGATATTATATTGATTAGTATATAGTTATACCTAATATACCTCTGGCGGAAAGTGGGTGTGTGGGTATTACCTATACACCTCTGCCTACCCCTTCGGGGACCCTTTTGAGAAGGCTTGAGGATATTATATATATTATTATTATTATTTATATAGTTATATAGATTAAGTCATATTTATATTTCCCGTGTTATCTCTTCTATAGCCAGCATACTTTTCTATGCATCACCCAAAGGTTGACTGGTAGAGAATGCCTACGGCATTAAGTCCGCCTGTGCAATTGTTATTGCAGGAAGTTTTTAAATAAATAAATAAATATAGTATTATAGGTATAAGCCGTGGTGGCCGAGTGGTTCGAGCAGTTGCCTGCGACGCAAAGGTCGCAAGTTCGAATCCCGACTGTACCAATGAGTTTTTCTGAACTTAGGTACAGTGATTAGTCACACCACGAGCTTTACGGTGAAGGAAAACATCGTGAGGAAACCTGCATACGTCTGAGAAGAAATTCAAAGGCGTATGTATAGTCGCGCTTGAGTAACGGCGATGGACTCGCCATCTGTCACGTTGGCACCTAATATACCTCTGGCGGAAAGTGGGTGTGTGGGTATTACCCATACACCTCTGCCTACCCCTTCGGGGACCCTTGTGGGAAGGCGTGAGGATATTTATTTTATTTTATTTATATTATAGGTATAACAGATGCACTCGAAATAGGAGAGCATGCAAAGGATCAGATGAATGTCGTTGATTTAGGTTTGCTGGTGTCGAGAAAACAAGCACTCAACTGTCTAGCCCGTAAGTATCGCGACGTGTTTCTCACGTATTATCTGCTGTGTTCATAAACGAATAGAACAAAAAAGCTAAGGACAGGTTGGTAACAAAGATTTGTCGAAAATGCTTCATGGATAGTTAAAAATGATTTGAAAAAAGTAACCATGGAGTTTCTTGCCGGTTCTTCTCCATGGAAACGACCAACCCGGACCATGCACCTTTTTCGACGTTTTATAACTGCCCATCTAGGCCTATGTGAAATAAAAAAAATAGATTTTTTGATAAAATATACGTAGAATTAGGGTGGAACGTGATTTTTCTTATAAGGTGTTATAGGTAGAGGTAACGCCCAGAGTAGCTTAAATTTAGTAACGGAAAGTTCCTCTGATTTATTAGGACATAGTTGTGCTCCGCGTGCTAAACCAGGTTAACTTTGATGATACTCTGCTCCTTTGGAGAGTAGGGTAATTACACAAATTGGATCAGTGGTTACTGAGATGTGCGTTGGAAATTTCTCTTCACAACATTAAGAATATGCTTGAATAAAGTTGGTATATTCGTTATTAAAACCTTAGGTAAGTAAATTATTATTATGAAAATGATGTTATGATCACGCTGAGTCCCTAAAGGGGTAGGCGGAGAGTGTAGAACGCCAGTTCTCTCTAGACTTATGTACATCTATCGCTTCGTCCACATTGATCAGTCTCTTCATACATGCTCACCGGTTCCCGTCCTTGAGTCTTGAGTCCTTGATCGATTTGATCAGACGCTCAATACTAAAATTATTACATAAATTATATTGAACGTAATAGGAGAAATAATCTTAATTATTCAGCCAACAAGTCAAATGTAAATTAATTACTCCCAACCTTGTATCAAAGTTAAAAGTTTTTCCAATATTAGACAAGTTGAGCGCCGGTTATAATAAAGGGCCATGTTTGTTTAGTAACTAAGTGTGTGCCGAGATTGAAAGGTCTGGGTTTCGATCCTTAAACTAATAGCAACTCTGGCATTTCCAATTATAATAACGCAAATGGATCATCTAAGTTTATGTAATGTTTTGTATAATTTTGACAGCGGCATTTTCACTCTTATTAACAGGCAGATGACAGCCTCACGCACGTTCGCAGACATCATTGAAGCTCCCCAATTACTTAATGGCTTGGTGGTTACTCCATAACATCGAATAATGGCTGAGGTTTGGGCAGCTTGAGACCGCTGGTGCAATGGCCGTTCGGGATATTGGTGTGAGCGAATATCAGCCTTAAGCCTTAGATCATTTTTGTATACACGCCTATTATCATCAGCTGATTTCCTCACGAGCTTTTTTGCATTACAGGTATAAAAATGTCACTTATTCCCTCAGCTTTGCTTCATTTGAGGCAACTTTCTTTTGTCTGTAAACAAGTTTGTATTGCATTTTGCCTCTTTGCCTATTTACCTGCCTCTTTTACCTCATACATCGATGTAGAAGTATCGCAAAACATTAGTGTTAAAATATTTTACCAAGGACATATTTAACAGACGAAATTGCTCTTGGAATAATGAATATTATATGAATGAATATTAAATTTAATCACCTTTCCTATAACTTACATTATAAATGTAAGCTTTGGATGAGTGAATTTTATTTAATGACGCCAGAACAGCTACGCCGAATTGGATGACATTTGGCACAAAGATAGATTTTATATTTAACCCAAATTGTTAACTAACTTCCCCACATAACTATTACAGCTAAATTCTAATAAATATTGTCACATCCCTTATGTTTCTTATTTCTTACATCCTGGGTGTTTAAGGTAAAGTGATGACAGAAAATTTTAAATAAAATCGAGTACTTTAAGGTCTGCTGCGCTAAGAATATAATATGCCCGTTAATTTCAAACACAACAGCCAGGTTTACTCTCGATGTTTTCCTTCACCGTAAAGCTCATGGTTTGACTAATCACGGCAATTAAGTTCAGAAACTCTTTGGTGCATTCGAGATTCGAGCTTGCAATTTTGTGTGGCAGACAACTACTCGAGTCACTGGGCCACCGCGGCTATTATATTTCTATTATGGTAGCAGTGGCGTACTATATATGAATGGAAAACATACAAACATACATACATATCATCACGCCGAGTTCCCAACGGGGTAGGCAGAGAGTATAGAGCGCCAGTTCCCTCTAGACTTACATACCTCTTTCGCTTCGTCCACATTCATCAGTCTCTTCGTACATGCTCGTCGGTTTCGAGTACTCTGGACGTCGCCGTCCTTGAGCGTCCGATCGATTTGATCTAGGTAGTTGGAACGTGGTCTGCCTCTGCTTATGGAAAACGCTTTGAACATAATCTTCTCTAATCCATAGTAGGTTGTATTGGGTATATAAACTGTTTTAGTTAACGGAATTAATACTCCAGATGAAAATAGCTCGTGTCTCAAGCGACTCCGTTCAGTAGTGACAAGCCCGGGGAGTAATCCAATTTACATGCGCTCTTAAGAAGCTTACCATCTACACAAACCATCTTACCTAAAAAACATAATATATACAGAGCCGTGGTGGCCGAGTGGTTCGAGTAGTTGCCTGCGGCACAAAGATCACATGTTCGAATCCAGACTGAACCAATGAGTTTTTCTGAACATTAGTACAGTGATTAGTCAAACCGTGCGCGAACCACACCTTCACTCAAGCAGGACTGCCTTTGAATTTTTTGTTCAAGCGTATGCATTCCTATTGATGTTTTCCTTCACCGTGAAGCTCGTGGTGTGACTAATCACTGTACTAATATATACAATCATGCATTCAAGACTGAGGTACATATATTCGTGTTCATAACAAAAATATCTGCCCTCGGAAATTGAACTCATGATTCGCAGCTCACTAACTATATTGCGGTCTGTTTGCTTGTTGTGAAAAATATTACCTAGTCATTATTCAGGACTGGTATAATGGCAACTTCTGGAACCCCGCGGGTTCACAATCAATTCAGTAGCCTAGTTGATATAAGGGTTCGTACCATTTTAATTAGGGAAAAAGGTACCATGTATCAGGCCATTGTTCTCGCAACGAACAAGGGTATAGAAAATAGTCTAGGAGCTGCGGTGATTTTTGTTTTACCCAATATTTTTATTACAAACTTAGAACAATTCAGACGTCAGTATATTTTCTATAGCGTATTCTAGCTGTATCCCGCGGTTTCGTTCGTGTAGAATTAGACTTCGTTTTCAAGGATAGATTTAAATTTTTGGTATAAAATGAGCCGTGGTGGCCGAGTAGTTCGAGCAGTTGTCTGCGACGCAAAGGTCGCAAGTTCGAATCCCGACTGTACCAATGAGTTTTTCTGAACTTAAGTACAGTGAAAACATCGAGAGGAAACCTGCATACGTCTGAGAAGAAATTCAGAGGTGTATGTATAGTCGTGCTCGAGTAACGGCGATGGATTCGCCATCTGTCACGTTGGCACCTAATATACCTCTGGCGGAAAGTGGGTGTGTGGGTATTACCTATACACCTCTGCCTACCCCTTCGGGGACCCTTGTGTGAAGGCGTGAGGTATAAAAAATATTTGCGCCATGCTGAGTCGTAGTAGTAGTGGTTCGAGTAGTTAGGTTAGAGTAGCATGTTACACAAAGATTGCTAGTTCGAATCCCGTTTGTACCAATAAGTTTTTTTTCAACTAAAATACATACGTACATCAGTCGCCGTACTTTACGGTGAAGGAAAGCATCTAAGGGAAGCTGCTTACGTTTGAGAAGAAATTCATAGATGTATGTATAGTCTGTCACGTCGACACCTCAAATATATATGAAGCGAAAAATGGGTGTGTACGTAGTATGTACACACCATCCTACCCTTACGGGGACGCCTGTGGGAAGGCGTCAAGGCTCAAAAGCCAGATATTGATTGTTCATCTTATTTCGTTGAACCTCCCTGGCGTAAGTGAATAGCAAGTATCGTCTTCACAGACTGAATCATTATAAATAAGGTTTTCTGTCTGATACTTTTTTAAAGTACGGCGAAGACAATTTAAGTAGAGCTGCGAGATCACGTTACACTATGTAATAAGTTATGTATTGCTATAACACTGTCATATGATATAATAGTTGTGTTGCAACAGGACTAAATTGCAATTTCCCGACTACTCGTAAATCACCCGGCGACACTTTTGACACGAGGGAACAGTATGACATAGTTTTTCATTGGTGAGACAAAACGTGTCGCTGACAATGTATAATATAATAATAATGATAATAATAAATTTATTTATTCAGACAGTGTCCATTTTTCATTTTCTAGTTTTGGTCTAACCTTAAATTTTCTGTTGATATATTTTGCCGATAGATGGCGCTGTCTACTTCTTTGCATATTGCAAATCGCGCTATCGAAAGTTTCTATCGGTAGGGTAAATATTTTAGTTACACAATAATACACTACTTCGGTGAAGTATAAAATTTTCCGGAACTAACGCTTTGAGAGACAATGAAAAAGAATAAATTCATATTTTAAACTGATCAAACTCAGCTTCATCACTCGCACAGCGACGATCTAAGCTAAGCCGAGGTGCGTACCCTACTGTGCGAATTCTTAGCTGCGTTTACTTTGCGTTTGCAGTTTTAGCATCTTAAAAGCCTAGCGTGGCTAGAAACCGTTGGTCTCGCTATTGAATGGTTACAACGTAAAAAGCGAGATAAAACTTAAAAAAAAAATGTGTGGCACTTGGGGACTGCCGCGGTAAAGCTATTGCATAAATTTTTTTATCAACTTATTCAATTCACTTATATACTTTCTCCCAAACAGCTGCTTACGTACTAGGCTAGGCATGCCTTTTAAGTTCTGTCGTTTCCATATTTCCCGGCAATTTTGAATTTGGAACTGTTCTATATTCGAATGTGTTTAAATTTTGTAAGTGTTAGGTTATTTTCGTTACGGAATTTCTGGATTCGGTCTCCACGCTCAAGGCCCGCGATAGAAGCTATGCAAAAAAAATGGAATCTGACCAATGAGGTTTTATCTATAGAGGCGTTATACTCCTTGAATATGAAGTATAAACATGGCAAATTTTATGCTATACCTGCATATAGCTACAATACACAACTCACACAACGGCATTAAGTACACTGATGAGATTAAAAGAACACGAAGTATATGAATCCTAGTTGTCAGAAAGGGATAACAGCACAGCCATGTGCCAATATGTCGAGCTCTAATCGTTCTCTCTTTCGCTCTTAAACGTAACGCGCTACTTGTCTCGTTCGCGCGAGTGACACAGTGGCATCGTCGCAGGAGTTATTCAGATTAAAATTTTATGATATATTTTCGTATTTTTGATAGATAAAACAAATTTACATTACTTACAAATGAAAAGACACATCATTCTTTTTACACTCGTCCAGTATATGTTCTGCAGTTTCTAAGCACCTAAGAAGGCATTTTTCCTAAATGCTGAGTAAGTGCTACGACGTTGCCAGTCAAGCTGCGCTGCGACTAAGTTGACTCAAGCCAACTGGCTTGTGTTGAGTTAGCCAAGCCGAGCGCGGTATGACGTATCTATTCTTTTTTACATCAATGAATCTGACACAGTTTGATAACCGATTTAGTCGCTTTGATATTCGGCACACAGCACAGATTTTTATAAAATACTCAATAATAATTATAATCATAAACAAGGCATGTTAATTAAAGTACAATTAATTCATCGCTCGTAGCTTAAATATAGATAAAAAAGTACGTTAGGCGTAAAAAAGTAAGCCGTGTTACAAGGCTGCGATACAAAGATCGCAAGTTCGAATCCCGACTGTACCAATGAGTTTTTTTGACGCCTTCCCACAAGGGTCCCCGAAGGGATAGGCAGAGGTGTATAGGTAATACCTACACACCCACTTTCCGCCAGAGGTATATTAGGTGCCAACGTCGGCGATGGCGAGTCCATCGCCGTTACTCCAGCACGACTATACATACGCCTTTGAATTTCTTCTCAGACGTATGCAGGTTTCCTCTCGATGTTTTTCTTCACCGTAAAGCTCGTAGTGTGACTAATCACTGTACTTAAGTTCAGAAAAACTCATTGGTACAGTCGGGATTCGAACTTGCGACCTTTGCGTCGCAGGCAACAGCTCGAACACTCGGCCACCACGGCTCTCTTATTTTATTTCCAGAAATATAGCGCACATTTCTGTCAGGAGATCCATTTTGCGGCCTCGAGTGTACTAAGTGTTTACCAGTTTTCAAGCAAATGGTCTCGATGCCCGCCCAGGGTGAGATTTGGAAAGGGTCTGACCGTAATGTACCCCAGGGGGAAGCTTGCTTTTTCATATTGTTATTTGTACCCACATTTTTGATTGTTTTATTTTCGTTTTCTTTTGATCTACTTTAGTTTTTGAACCCCTCGAGGCTGCCTTTGTTTTCAACTTGCTATAAGGCTATCTCATTTATGTATCAAAATAATCGTAATATCAATTCACGCCCTTACTCCCCAAAGGGTAGGCAGATGTCGGTAGTACCAACTTTCGCCGGAGATATATTGTAGGTGCCAACATGACAGATGGCGTATCCATCGCAGTTTCTCAAGCACGACTATACATAATATGTCTTTGAATTTCTTATGAAACGTATGCGGGTTTCGCTTTGATGTTTTGATTCACTGTTAAGCTTGTGGTGTGCCTAATGAATTAATAAGTATTTCCAACATCGTTTAGCCTACAAACATTTATTATATTACGCCTTCCCAGAAGGGTCCCCGAAGGGGTAGACAGAGGTATAAAGGTACTACCCACACACCAACAGAGATATATTTTTGTTTCCAACGTAACAGATGGCGAGTCCATTGTCGTAAGTGAAGCATGACTTTACGCTTTTGAATTTCTTCTCAAACGTATGCAAGCTTCCTCTCGATGTTTCCTTCACCGTAAAGCTCATGGTGTGACTGATCACTGTACTTATGTTCAGAAAAACCCGTACAATCGGGATTCGAACTGCAAAGGCACACACATACACATATATCATCACGCCAAGTCCCTAACGGGGTAGGCAGAGAGTATATAGCGCCAGTTCTCTCTAGACTTACCTACCTTTTTCGCTTCGTCCACATTCATCAGTCTCTTCATACATGCTCGTCGGTTTCGAGTACTCTTAACGTTCCCATCCTTCAGAGTCCGATCTATTTGATCCAGGTAGTTGGAACATGGCCTTCCTCTGCCTCTTCTTGCACACACTTTTGCTTTGTATATCTGTTTCGTCAATCTTTCTTCACTCATCCTTTCTATGTGTCCAAACCAACGTAACATGCCTTTCTTCATCTTTACAATCACGCCCACATTCACGCCAGTTGATTTGCGAATCTCTTCATTGCGGATTCGATCAAATATCGTTAACTACAAAGGCTATTTATTTATTATAACATAATCGTATCGTAGCTTTTGAATACTATCGTGTATAATAAAGATGAATAAAATTGCCGATGCCGTTACCGATGAGATAACCATTGGTAACGTACGTAACGGATTATTTACGTTAAACCCGGTTTATGAGCCGGATATAAATTTAAATATTATTGTTCAAAGTAAAACGGTCGCCGTGAATTTACGATCTCCACGGTTTTGGGTATTGCGAGTATAACCGGTTACTGATATCAGTATTGTATTGTTTGCGATTGTTTATTTAGCGGATATTGTTTTCAATATTTTGTCATTGTATGTGTAAAGTGTGCCGATGAGCATGTACGTACATATAAGGAGATTCATGAGTGTGTATGAAGCGAAAGAGATCTCTTAATCTAGAGGGATGGCAATCTACTCCTCTCGTGAGGCACTCGGCGTGATGATAGATATAATTACACACACACACATTAACTACAAAAATATCCGACCACGATAGAAATCGAATACGCTCCCTTAAGCTACGACACTAGAATTTGATGTAAACACAAGCCATAGTGTGTACTTTCTACTTCTATACATTCTATATCGATACTTCGGTTTCGTGAGCGTAAATAGGCTACGGTAACCGTTTCCCATCAGGTGGGCCGTACGCTTGTTTGCCACTCTTGTTGTATAAAAAAATCGCTTTAAAAATCTTTGCTAAAAAGCTGGTGTCATTAAATCCCTTCCTACTGTAATCTATGCGAGAAGGCGGACACAAAATTATTTTTAACGAATTCTTAAAACAAAAGGTATACATGAGGAACAACTCGATACTACATCCTTATTGTATAGATTCGATTTTCTTGGCATTCTTATCGACACCGTTTATTGGCTCGTATCGTTCTCGGCTCCGCAAGGATAGTTCGTTACGTCTGATTGTTTGCGATTTAGGAAATAAGGATGCCCTTCCTTCCATCGAATCGAATAGTGTGAAATAGGTTCATTCCTTCTTTTGTCCTTTCTTAGATAACACGGCTTTTAAGCGTTTGGAGATATTATCTATCTATCTATCTCAACTCTATCTGTTTTCAATGTAAAAATAGCTGCGTTTTAATGCATATAGAACTACATACGGTACCGGGTAAAGAATACACATTTCTTTTTTGTCTATTTCTCTGTTTATTCCGGATAATTTCCAAAACGGCTTGACCGATTTTGACTGGATGCTCACAAACAGATAATGTTATACATACGAGTAAATATAAGCTTCTTTAATTTTACAATACTATAATTGTTTTCCAAGACTCAGGGTCGGCAACGCGTGAGTGATACCCCTGGTGTTGCAAGCGTCCATAGGCGGCGGTAACCGCTTACCATCAGGCGGACCGCATGCTTGTTTGCCACCCACGTGGTATAAAAAAAAAAGACTTAGGCAGAGGAGTAACACATATTTGGGTGCCAATCACTCGGCTACCACAGCCATTTCCATCACTGTATTAATGTATATTGAAAAAACCCTCAAAACCGAGATGAAAAAACCTCTCACTTTACTCGTGTAGCAGCAAACCCGCAAATTAATGGACATTTAATTTTAAAATCATTAACTCGCGGTTTCCGCGGTCGGGTCGTCAGGTCGGCCGCAAAAATAATAACAGCTTTAATTTGAAACTAGTTTAACTTCCCATTTCCCCCGGGAGGTAAGTTCGGATTAATTTGTATTTTTAAATATATTTAGGGCATTGTCTCTCCTGCCTCACGACATAAAGCAGTCATTACTAGCTCTCCGTCAAAGCCTTCAGCTCATTGTTATAAATTCGAACGGAAAACCCCGTTATGCCCCACCTCTTAAATTTACTTGATTGAGAAATTATTAATTTATTCATTTGCAATGTAATATAAAAAACACCTTAGCCACAGCAACGCGCCTAGTCTGCTAGTATATATATAATCTCTGCCTACCAACTGGGGACCCTTATGTGGAAGCAGCGTAGGTACACCTATAAACATGAAACTGGTCCTAATTATACAAACTCAGTTTCCTAAGCTTAATTGCGAATATCATTCAAACGACGTGGCAGATTTATGTGGCACCTGTTCTTAAATTGTAACTTTAATTGAATCACAAGGAGAAACGTGACTCTTTGACCGCATGGCCTGGAACTTTTGGCAGATCGGCACATGTACCCTACATATATGGAAATAAAATCTCTTTACCCCCTACCGTAATATAACCATAGCGTGACACAAGAGCTTATAATAAATACATAGGAATTAAAGCCTCTAAATGTAGTTTATTCTATATATTACAGAAACACAATTACAGACACCTTTACTTGAAATAATGGCGTTGGACTCGCCATCTGTCACGTTGGCATATAGGTACAAGATCTCATATAGGTACAGCCGGGGCTCGAACTTACAATATTGACGTTGCATTTATGACCTTATGCCAGTATTGAACTTACTCATGCCTTAAAGGTCATATATTAAGATGGAAAGTTAAATGTACTATCATAATTTTAAGGGCTGGGCTCTGGTCGGCGTGTTTGATGCAGAATAGCCGACTTGAGGTGAGGTCGGAAAATAGTGCAGTAGTTTTCATTGCTTTCTGCACCGCAGTCCAAAAATCAGTACAGCACATTATGATGTATAAATGTAATTTCATACGTTTATCTGGTTTTGCAATTGATATTGTAAATTGTTATGTGTAGTTGTATCAAATTATGTTATTTCATTACTTTGTGCTATTCAACATTTAATTGTTAATTTAATATTAAATTTTTTTGTTTGGATACAATTTATTATACTCACTTTTGTATAGTTATCCATTAGTCGAGAATTACAATCAAAATATTTAATAACTTGACTTCAAACGCACCAAAACATCCACAAAAATGCAGGAGCAAAACGTATACGGATAAAAAGAACAATTCATTCTTTTTGTTCCCTCATTTTGCGTCCCTACCTCATACACACATCAAAGGACTCCGAACTTCAGCAAATTATTTCTAGTCCGTTGTCAATCAAAAGGAAACTCTCGCAGTAGGAGATAAAGAATGGATTTCATCACGATAGTGGAATGAAAAAAGATGGATAGAGACAGGTGTGTCGCAACACGATGCTCAGCCGAGCATTCGTTGTTCGTATTCGCTCGAATGGACAATGTCTTATTGGGAATATATATAGACTAGGTATCGAGCTAGCGTGCTTATTCGGAGGGAAAACGCGTCGCGCCCCACGATTCGTACACTTGTTACTACAACGGAAATAAATAAATTAGATGTGCTTTTCAACTACTGTAGTCGTGTTGCGTTCGCTGAGTAGAAGATGGGATGACTTTTACTCTGTGTATTTACGAACCAAAATGTGAATAGCTGGGTTTTTCTTCCCCTATTTGATCGAGAATCAGGTATTGCAACTGCTTCATTGTCTATCTATCAGATTTTTGAAAGCCGTGGTGGTCATGTAGTTTGAGTAGTTGCCTGCAACACAAAGATTGCAAGTTCGAATCTCGAATGTACCAATGAGTTTTTCTGAGCATAAGTTCAGTAAATAGTTACACCATGAGCTTTACGGTGAACGAAAACGTCGAGAGGCAACCTAAATACGTTTGGGGAGAAATTCTAAGACGTATATACCTATGTATAGCCGTGCAGTAACGGCGATCGTATCGCCATCTGTCATGTTGGCACCTAAACTATATCATATTTCTGGCGGAAAGTAGGTGGTTGGTACTCCTCTCTAGGGTACACACTTCTGCCTACGCCTTCGAGGACTCGTGCGTGAAGATAATAACAATAAGCCTATTCGGGGTAACAAAGAATACAGTGCTAAGATCCCCTCACTACATGTATATGAGGAAGTGATCGCTCATACTCCATTTTATTCACGGCGGTAAAAATACAGGGTGTATATTTCAAGCACGTCATAAAGGCATATTTGCATTGTACACGGTGTTGTTTGCAGAGGACCAGCAAACATCGTAACTGGCAAGCGACAATCGATGGGCGTAATGTACGAGTCTACCTGTTGGTTTTCGGAAGGGTCGCGTCGCAGCCTGCGGGCCGTAAATAATGTGAGGCCCACTTATATGGACACGTGTGGGGGACGCTTCCAACAAGGCGCTACTTCGTGCATGGTATTGCACGTCAAATGGCTGGCAATAGTTCAGCAGTTAAAATAGCAGTTCGTATATAGAAGATGGAAGTCGTATTGGCCGTGTGTGTAACGTTATCTCATATAAAGTGCATACCTAATTTAAATGATATTTTTTTGTATTTAATACCTATGCTATTTTTTGACGTATTATATAGATCTTCACGCCTATCCACAAGGGTCCCAAGAAGCAGGCAGAGATGTGTAGGCAGTACAAAACACCTACTCTTCGCCAGAGATATATCTTTGGGTGCGAACGTGACAGATGGCGAGTCGATTGCCGTTCCTCAAGCATAATTATACAATATATCCTCACGCCTTCCCACAAGGGTCCCCGAAGGGCTAGGCAGAGGTGTATAGGTAATACCCACACACCCCACTTTCCGCCAGAGATATATTTTAGGTGCCAACGTGACAGATGGCGAGTCCATCGCCGTTACTCAAGCACAACTATACATACGCCTTTGAATTTCTTATCAGACGTATGCAGTTTTCTCTCGATGTTTTCCTTCACCGTAAAGCTCGTGGTGTGACTAATCACTGTACTTAAGTTTAGAAAAACTCATTGGTACAGTCGGGATTCGAACTTGCGAATTTTGCGTCGCAGGCAACTGCTCGAACCACTCGGCCACCATGGCTTATACTTATATAATTATACATTTTCTTTTTAATTTCTCCCCAAACGTATTTAGGTAGCCTCTCGATGTTTTCCTTCGACGTAAAGTTCGTGGTGTAACTAATTACTGAACTTATGTTCAGAATAGCTCATTGGAACAGTCGGGATTCAATTTTGCTAGATCTTTATATTGCGACACCTCGAGCACTCACGAGAAACGAATGCTCTAACTAACTGTGTTGGCCGTAATGAAGCCTGTAGTTTATCTAGAAATTAAACGTATATCTCTACCCCTATTTCCTTTTCTGTGCTTACTACTAGCAAACTCCCTCCATCAGTAAAAACAATTTTAAAATGTACTCAAGTAAAGTTCTGTTGTAGTTAGTTCAAACTTGGATACGCATACGCAAAGTTCCGGAAACTTGAACCGGAAGTAATGTAGGAACGTTCTTCTATGCACACTTATTAAACTGAGCAATGCAAACAAGTTGAGACTACTTGAAGAGTTCTATCCAATTAGAATTTTAATTCCCAAGCGCTGTTAAAATGGTAACACACAAGTCTGCCTCAAATATACGATTTGAAAAAAGCCGTGGTGGCCGAGTGGTTCGAGCCAACTGCTCGAACCACTCGGCCACCACGGCTTCGCCGTTACTCCAGCACGACTATACATACGCCTTTGAATTTCTTCTCAGACGTATGCAGGTTTCCTCTCGATATTTTCCTTCACCGTAAAGCTCGTGGTGTGACTAATCACTGTACTTAAGTTCAGAAAAACTCATTGGTACAGTCGGGATTCGAACTTGCGACCTTTGCGTCGCAGGCAACTGCTCGAACCACTCGGCCACCACGGCTCTGATATGATATGGCAAAAGATATTCAATTCAAACAGTAAACAAGAATCCAGCTTAACAAGCTCTTCAAAGCCGTGAGACTATCAATGCAGTGCATTCAATTCGTCGACAAATAACTATTCTCTGTAAATTCTAGAATGTACTACGTTTACAGTAAAAATGGCTCTCATACAAATCCTGTCGCATATTGATAGTGGAAACAAACTAGAGCAGCGATGTGGAGTAGACACAGCTAACAAGATTCGAGCGCGCAGTAAATTGACGTACAGTACCTTAACTCGAAATGCACTTTATGTTATTGCGTTTAAGCAACGGAAACAGGCAGGATTGGAGCTTTTTTTGTTTAATAATATGGCTACTGTGAATTATAATATAATATGTATGTAACACTAGCAATGCACCGGTCACGTAAATTTGATTGCAATGAATATTTTTTGTTCTGATCTGTCTTGTGCTGAAAATCATCTAATTTCGTACAGCCGTTCATGATTGATCGTTACAAATATCCTCCCAAACTTTCATATTACTATTTATATTGCATTCCAATTGCCAATATAACACCAATACCGTGGTCTCTGAGTAGTCCGATTAGTTGCCTGCAACAGAAATATTGCAAGTTCGATTTTCCTGAACTAAAAGTACAGTAATTAGTCACCCACGAGCTAAATATAATAAAAAAAACTACATCTAAATATTTAATTCAACGTAAGGGACCGCAGGGAACAGTTTTTGCACGTCACATATTTAATATAAACTAAAAGTTACCACAGTTTCCAAGAAAAATAATACCTTCTTAGAGAAGGAAAATAGCGAGAGAAACATGCATACGTCTGAGAAGTAATTCAAAGACGTTTCTAGACCAAATTAGGGACGTCTTGAAAAAAGGTCAGGTCAAGAGTACCCTAAACCGAAGAGCATGTATGAAGAGAATAATGAAAGTGGACGAAGCGAAAGAAGTATGTAAGGATCGTAGCAAGTGGAAAGTCTCTGGCTACCCCTACGGGAAAGAGGCGTGATTATATGTATGTATGTATGTATGTATGTATAGTCGTGCTTCAATAACGACGATCGACTCGCAATCTGTGACGTCAGCGCGAAACGTATATCTTACATGGAACCACCTAACCTACCTACACCTCTACCTTCCTCTACAAGGGGGAACCCTTGGCATGAAAATATATATGAATATATATATATATATATATATATATATATATTTTTTTTTTATACAACAAGAGTGGCAAACAAGCATACGGCCCACCTGATGGTAAACGGTTACCGTAGCCTATTTACGCTCACGATACCGAAGTATCACTTGCGCTTTGCCACTCTGTGTTCGGAGAGTTATAGTGTGTTGGCAGCATAATGGGATTAATCCCTCTGCTTCCAACACAATGTAACAATCCTCCCCCCTCCCCAAGGAGCTCATTACTGGAAACCTTATTCACCACGTAGGAACACAACACAATAAATTGTGTTATTTGGCTACGGACTTCTATAAGGTGGAGGTCCTGCTCCAGTCGGGCAGCTCCAAATTCGAACGGAAAACCCGTTATGCCCTACCTCTCTTATATATATATATATATACCAATTAAACCCTTTCAATAAAATTTTTAACTTGATGAAGGTAACGTCGAGCGCAGCGTGTTATTCTAACCGAAGGCTTTAATATCCTAAATAAACTTCAGCCAATTTCATAAAATAGCACAGCCAACCAGAGCACCAGCCATAACTCAAGCGTTTTTTTATTACCCGTTTGTAAACAAATAATAAATATTATGATCCTATCGACCTTTCGAACTGTCAATAGAAACTCACCTACAAGAACAAACTTTAGGTATCAATACACAAGATACAATTTTGTGTAAAGTTTGCTAGCTTTATAGTTCAAAGAAATAGGTAAACGAAATGGACTTTATTTAATAGGCTCTTAGATTGAATTTAGATTGGCGATACATGTTTCGATAGTTGGTGTGGTCGGGGTTGCCAGTATGATTTAGTGGTAGGTTAGATGAAAAATTATCGGCTGCGTCGCAAATAATCGTAGCGCCTAGCTCGATAGATGGGACGGATAATAATTCATTGCCGGCCGATATACGCTCGTTTTTATCAGCTTTAAATAAAATAACAATCTAACTTTAACTATTTATAGATCGCACTTATAGAAGCCGTGGTGGCCGAGTGGTTCGAGCAGTTGCCTGCGACGCAAAGGTTGCGACCTTCGAATCCCGACTGTACCAATGAGTTTTTTCTGAACTTAAGTACAGTGATTAGTCACACTACGAGCTTTACGGTGAAGGAGAACATCGAAAGGAAACCTGCATACGTCTGAGAAGAAATTCAAAGGCGTATGTATAGTCGTGCTTGAGTAACGGCGATGGACTCGCCATCTGTCACGTTGGCACCTAATATACCTCTGGCGGAAAGTGGGTGTGTGGGTATTACCTAAACACCTCTGCCTACCCCTTCGGGGACCCTTGTGGGAAGGCGTGAGGATATTATAGATCTCACGGAACCAGTTGGCCGCGCCTTGGGTATGTGAGGTGGGGCGGAAGGGCGGGGGCGCTTTCTGTCATCACTTAGTAGGGACGCGCATGGATTTCAAAAGCAAGATAAGTACGACGATAAATAGACAAGTGAAAATGATTTTTTACATTCAAAGTGCCAATATTGTTTAAAAGTTGATGTTTACAGTTTGGAATATAAAACTGACTCAAAAGAAGAAAGTCCAGAATCCAGTTATTTAGAGTCCAAACAATTTCGCATAAATTATTTTAGGTTATTTTAAATTACGTAGTTACAGTAAAATATATATATCCTCACGCCTTCCACAAGGGTCCCCGAAGGGTTAGGCAGAGGTGTATAGGTAATACCCACACACCCACTTTCCGCCAGAGGTATATTAGGTGCCAACGTGATAGATGGCGAGTCCATCGCCGTTACTCATCTGACTATGCTACGCCTTTTGAATTTCTTCTCAGACGTATGTAGGTTTCCTCTCGATGTTTTCCTTCACCGTAAAGCTCGTGGTGTGACTAATCACTGTACTTAAGGTCAGAAAAACTCATTGGTACAGTCGGGATTCGAACTTGCGATCTTTGTGTCGCAGGCAACTGCTCGATCTACTCGGCCACCACGGCTTAA